>PVKS010003868.1:0-99204 GCA_004027875.1 Aplodontia rufa
AAATTCATCAGGGAATCTACTGCTTATTTTTTTTTTTTTTGCTATTGGGGATTGAACCCAGAATCTGGCACATGTTATATAAATGCTCTACATGTCAGCCACATCCCCATTCCTTTCTATTTTTTATTTTGAGACAGGGTTCTGTTAACTTGCTGGGGGTCTTACTAAGTTGCTGTGGCTGGCCTCAAAGTTGCGATCCCCCTGTCTCAGTCTCCCTAGTGACTGGGATTACAGGCATGCACCACCAATCCCACCTGCATTTTTGAACACGCAGAAAAGCCTAGCGTGCAATAACTACATACCACTTAGAGATTCTTAGCCTTGTAATTGGGAACCACTGGTATAAATCAAATATCAATAATATTCAACATTAATTTTGGCCTTACTCTGTGGCAGGCATTGTTCTAACCGTGTTATACATATTATCTCCCATAACCCACATCCTTCTCATTCTTCTAGTATCAGTTTAAATGTTATCTCCTCAAAGAAGCTTTCCTTTATCCAAGTTGACCTCCCCTGTCCCCTTTCCATTATTCCCTATCATTTCATCCTGTTTATTTCCTTTAGAATACTCATCACTATAAGCAATTAGTTACCTATTTGCCTACTTGTTTATCGTTGCCTCCCCAACCAGAGTAGGAGCTTTGAGAGCAGGGATGCTGTCAATTTGGCTCACCGAAGCACACCCAGTAACAAGGACAGTGCTTTGGTGCTTGTCACAGAGGAATCATGGGTTGAGTGTTTACTGAATAAGTATGTAATGAGCAAAACCCAGCTTTATAAGGTGGACCCTATTATTTTCTCCATTATTCTAATGAAGAAACTAAGACTTAAAGAGTGAAATAGACTCCCATAAGTTTCAGAGTTAGTAGTTATGAAATTGGTTAAAACTCAGCTATGTTTGATACGTGAGCACAAACTCTTCACTTCTCTTGTCTCAGAAATAGAGAGCTGAGTACAGTCTTGGGCATGTAATCTTAAACTCCTTTTCTTCTCTAAGACTTTGTCTTTCATTGAAAAATGAGAAGGTGGAGTTAACCATCCTCCTTACAGCAATGCTTTGTGATTTATGAGATCTTTGATCTATGAAAGTGAAAGGGGGTCAAAGAAAAGACCATCAAGGTTGGCTTGATGCTTTGAGAATGCTACTCTTCAGTCTTTTCTTTCTTCCCTCCTTACCAGGCATTGTTTTGGTGTAATAGAGATCCAAATGCTCACAGAACATAGTCCTTGACTTTAAGGTCTCTGGTCTGATGGGAGATGCAGACCTATTAACAGCTGCTTGAAGTACTGTATGGGTCAATACCATAATAGTAATATGTGTGAGGCATATGATAACAGAGAGGAGGAAGGGATTTGTTCTATCATGGAATTGCATGGTGATGGAGTGACAGTCTCAGCATTATACCTCATTCTCCTCTATAATGCTAAGCTGGATCTAGGGTAAAGAATATTTTCCAGGTGGACAAGGTGGAGGTGACACAGGACAGGTGAACACAAGATATCATATGCAGAAGCACACCAAGAAATAGCACAAGATGCTGAGGATTTCTAAGACAGTGGGTCTCAGGAGATAGAACTGGCGAAGTAGAAGAAGCCCATCAAAGAAGGAAATAATTTTATTTTAGAACCATCACTCTGGCAGTAGGAGGATTAGAGCTGGGTGATGAGGCAAAAGGTGTGGATACCAGGCAGGAGATGTTGTAGCTGTCCAGTGGCAGATGATGGCCACTTGGACTTAAGGTATTTGTAGCAGAGTTGGAGAGGAAGTGGATAAATTTGAGATTTTTAAAAAGTAGAATCAAAGGACTTGGTGATTAATTAGTTGAGGGAGGATAAAAGATGAAACTAAAGGACTTATTTGAATGGATTGGGTGGTCATTAATAATTATAGAGAATTTGGAGTTGGGTGGGAGAAATAACTCTGGGCTTTGGATAGACAGTTCATCTTTTAAGATAGGAGAAAAGGTCTAGTTCCATCCTTATTTTCCAGAAAAGCAGTCCTAGCCTAAGTTAAGACAGCCTTGGGCCAGTTTCCTAGGGGGCCCAGCCAGGGAGGAAATTCTCAAAGACCTCATTAGTGTTCCTGAACTCAACATCCTTCAAGAATAAAAGTTGGTTATCTAAAATGTCCTAGACTTTCATTGATAGAAGAATGGATTATGGAGATTTTTTTTTTAAATCAAACACTGATCCAGTGGAGAAAACTCTTCAGCCTCTTGTAAGCCCCAGACTTTTATACAGAAACCTTGTGTGTGTGTGTGTGTGTGTGTGTGTGTGTGTGTGTGTATCAGTTTCTGACCCTGATAGAGACTCCCAAGAGGCCTCCACCTCCCTTGGGGAGCTGATTTTTAAAAGAAATTGGGGTTGTATAGCATGCAGTCTGGTTCTTCCTGCCTACTGGAGAAAGCTCTGAGTTTGGGGATTGTGCTCTCTTCCAAACACTACCTCTGATTAAGTGTCCTTAACCCTGAGACAAGACTCCTTGCAGCCCCAACCCTTTACAAAATGACTGGGGTTGGGATCCTCCCCCATCTCAACTCGAATATCCAGTTGCTCACCAAGCGGTGGCAGGGCCGAGCACGTGGGCTCCTTTAGAGGCCCGCTTCCAGGGTCCCCCTAGGGAAGGTACAGCTCAGGAAGTGAGAGGCTGGCGCCCCATCCTGGCGGTGGCAACCTCCCCAGTTCTTACAGCCCAGGGCCAAAGGCAGGGTCAAACCCTGAGTCCCACTCCCATGTTCAAAAGATGCTGTCAGAAACCGCTACCTCTTTTCCACCCTCACCTCACGAACTACCCCCATTGTCTGCCAATAAATGCCAAGAGCAAAGGGTGCCACGATTCCTCCCGCGCCCCTGCGGGCTGAAGGCGAGCACTAAAGCAGTGCAGTCCCAAGCTTCCCCTGCAGAAGCCGCGCTCCCCACTCGGTCCGGGGGTAGAGGGGGCGCGAGAGAGCAAGTGGGCGGGCGTCCTAGCCTCCGCATCCTCCTCCAAGTCCTGGCGCGCAGGGAGGGAGCGCTGCGCTGCGCCTCGCTGCGCATCGCGGCCCGCTTGCCGCCTGCCCCCTGCCCTAGCTGGGCCACCTCCCCGGGCTGCCGGTGGAGGGCTACGGGGCGCTAACATTACGCTGTTTCCGGTTTTCCAGAGGGCTCTGTTTCCCCTCCCAAGGCGGCGGCGGCTGAGCGGCGGAGCCCCCCAAATGGCCTGGCCAGATGCGGCAGGTTTGCTGCTCAGCGCTGCCGCCGCCGCCACTGGAGAAGGCTCCGTGCAGCAGCTACAGCGACAGCAACAGCAGCAACAGCAGCAGCAGCAGCAGCAGCAGCAGCAGCGAGAGGAGCAGCACCAGCGAGAGCGACAGCAGCAGCAGCAGCAGCAGCAGCAGCAGCAGCAGCAGCAGCAGCAGCAGCAGCAGCAGCATCTCCCGTCCCGCTGCGCCCCCAGAGCCGCGGCCGCAGCAACAGCCGCAGCCCCGCAGCCCCGCAGCCCAGAGAGCCACCGCCCGCTCTCGAGCCGCAGCCGCCGGAGGCATGAGGCGCGACCCGGCCCCCGGCTTCTCCATGCTGCTCTTCGGTGTGTCGCTCGCCTGCTACTCGCCCAGCCTCAAGTCAGTGCAGGACCAGGCGTACAAGGCACCCGTGGTGGTGGAGGGCAAGGTACAGGGACTGGCTCCGACCGGCGGCTCCAGCTCCAACAGCACCCGCGAGCCGCCCGCCACGGGTCGGGTGGCGCTGGTGAAGGTGCTGGACAAGTGGCCGCTCCGGAGTGGGGGGCTGCAGCGCGAGCAGGTGATCAGCGTGGGCTCCTGTGCGCCGCTCGAAAGGAACCAGCGCTACATCTTTTTCCTGGAGCCCACGGAGCAGCCCTTAGTATTTAAGACGGCCTTTGCCCCCCTCGACACCAACAGCAAAAACCTCAAGAAAGAGGTGGGCAAGATCCTGTGCACTGACTGCGGTGAGTTGCCCCCTCCCTCTGCTAGAGAAAGGGGGGAGGGGAGAGGTGGTGGAGAATGGGGGTGGGGCGCGGAGGTGCTGCAGGTGCCCAGGCCTGGCAGCGTCCGGCCGCTGGGGGGTGGGGCCACCCCTGGGCAGGGCGCCTGGCACCGGTGGGTAAGGGGGTTGAGGCTGAGGAAAAGGAGGATCAGGCTCAAAGTGTGCCAGGGTCGGGGGCCGGTGAGGGGAGGCGCCGGCCTGTGCCAGCAGGGATCTGCGGCTGATGTATGGCATGTGGGGCTGGAAAGCTGCCATCATAGCCCAGTAGCGGAAGGAGAAACACGGAGAGGTCCGGACGGTGCTGGCCTGAGGCTGAGTGAGTCAGGAGTGACCCTCGGAGGCCTTGCCTGCTCTGCTCCCAAGGGCCTGCTTTGCCCAAGCTGGCAGGGTCTGCAGGAGCAGCTGGGCACACTCCCAGGCTGTGAAGGCCTCCGCTTACAAGTTCTCCTAGAGAATGGTCTCCCCCGCCCCCTCCTTCCTCTCTGGGGCTCGCTGCTCTGCCATCCACACCGCTGGCGCAGGCAGAGTTGGACTTTTTTCTGCTACTGTTTTCCGTCCTCCATGTGGCTCCTTACTCCCCCCACCCCGCCCGCTCCCCATGGTGATTGCTTGTCTTTGCTAAGCAGATAGCAGAGCAAACCTCCAGGACCAGCTAGCAGACACCGCTTTTAGGGGTTTCTGGAGGATCGTACTAGATCTTTGGGTGATGATGATGATGAAATAGAGTAACTTACTTCTGCTGGAAGCTCTAAGTTCAGCTCTGACATCTGCCTGGCATCATGTACCGACTGAATCTCTTATCTTTATGATGTTGGGTGCTGTACAAGAATGCAGGTGATTTGAAACAAATCACTGAAATCTGTAGATCCGTGCAACTAGGAATGGAAGCCTCCGGTGTTAGAAGTCAAAGAAATGTCAGTTTAAGAGCCGAATCCAATACTCACTTCTCAATAAGATATTTAAACTGAATTTTCCCCTCACCGAAATCTTCAGTGTTAGCCTGTCCTGTGCCTTATTCATACTGGGGTTTTCATTTTGTCCTATCTAAGGCTGATTTTGTGGCATTTGGACTGCATGATCATTGAATTGAGATAGATGTTCAGAATTCTTATAGAAGTTGGTATGTTTAGCAGTTTACCAACTGAATCTGGTTAGTGTAGACAGCCCTGAGTAGCAAAATATGTGTAACAGCTCATTGGAAGTTTTGCTGCCCTCTTTTTAGACTAATGCCTTTGAATTTTGGATGCTGCCCTCCTCCGCTCCTTCAAGAGGCAAATTTTAAGAATTTAGTTGTGGGAGTATATCTAGGCACTATGTTAAACTTCGATCACTTTAGTGAGAAGAATCTTGGCAGTGTCTTAATAAGGACACAAAAAACGTTAAGGATAACATCAGTTTATGTTTCTGACATTATTCTAAGGAATATTATTGACTGCTTTTTAATGTTGGGTTTATACTCTGAAATATTTTGTGATGACAAATTGAGACCAGTTAAGAATTTCCAAATTTTTAGTAAGTATTTTATCTGGCATCCCTTGGGGAGCTGTGGAACTGTATTGTGCAGTGGCAAATAGATAGTAAAAACATTTACTGAACCTTGTCCAAGGACAGCTTCTGTTTCAGTTGTTGGTGAATTATTCCTGATATGCACAGTGCACATCTTCACATGATCCCTAGTCTGGGCCACAGAGGACCTGAGAGTCATTGTCAGATAGTCCCATAGAGTGATGGGCTTCTCTGTCCTCTTGTCCCCCTCCTCCTTTCTCTTCTCAATACAATATGCCATACCAGTTACACCTTGTTGATTTTACTGAACGTTTAATAGTTTAACAGTTGAATGCAGAGATCATGAAAGAGATGAGGGTCAGAAATATAATATGACCATCTCATATTATTAAAATAGCATGTGTAGTATAGTTCTCAGAAAGATAAATTTAGGACTGTGATCACTGGTAAAGGGAAGGCCCTCACACATCATAAATTATCGAGGAGCAGGAATGCGTATAGCAGTAATGTTTTAGAATGCAAAAAAAATTGGCTTTGAATTCATAGTGTAGAGATAGGAATTAGTTTGTGGAGTTTTACATAAGGGGATTAGAAATCAAAGGGCATATTTGTGAGAGGAGACTTGTGAAATTGGTGATGACAAGAATATCAACTATATTTTCTTATTTTCTCCTATGTGGTTAAAGAACACATGTACTGTAATTGTATATTAAATAAGGAAACAAACTCATCATAACTAACCACAACACCTTCCTTATACTCAGCAGGAAATAACTAACAAATTCATTTTCTGTTTTCTATTCTAAAGAAAGCCCTCTGGGCCACCGGGTCATTGGGAACATTTTCTCCTTGGAGCAGATTTGCCCATTGCAAAATAGGGAAACTGGCTCTTGGAAACTGTCATTGTAGCCGTTACATTGAGCAACTGAGGTTGAATTGTTGCTTTGTCTAGCCAGTTCCTGCTCTGAGCTTGTCTGGGTTCAGAGAGGTGTTTTGTTTAACTTGCCTCAGTAGCATCAATGGAGGGGTCACATTGTGGACCTTTTAAATGATTCTCATATATGGCCAATTTCAACTGTGTAACGTTGTCTTGAAGTCTGGGATCTAAGGTGGAAAATGGTAGATGGGGTCTTGCTGGATCAGCAATATAGGCATTGCTATCCAAAGGGGTATTTTTACAGCTCTAATGTTATCCTTTATCCAAAAATACCACCTCTGGTGGTAAAGAGTTGAGTAAAATCTTTGCATTTCTAAGAAGATTATGTACATGGAGGTGTTTTCTGTGCCTTCAGTGAAAAAGAGAGGAAAAGGAGTTGAACGGCCTTGCAGGGATTAGTAACTCTCTGCCTTGCTATAAAAGCATGTGGTTCTGCAAATAGTCCTGCATTTTCAAAGATGGTTGCATATATTTTGGTATAATTACACCCTATCTTGTTACTTTCTTATATACATGTTTTAAGCTGTTTCCTTACTGAGTAGACGGAGTAGATAGAATTTTTAAAAAAGGATCATTTATTCCTGACGGACTTTCTGATTTGCCATTTTCCAGTGTATAGTGTATTTTTAAACAATTGTTTTAAGTTATAGGTAGACACAATATTTTATTTTTTTATTTTTGTGTGGTACTGAGGATCAAACCCAGGCCTTTACATGTGCTAGGCAATCACTTTACCACTGTGGTATGAGCCCAGCCCCTCCAGTGTATAGTATATTTTGTTGTTAAACATGAGTAAGGCGTATTCCTTGGATAATTTGCATTCTTTAAAATAGTTTTATTTGCATTATTTTTGTTATTGTTTTGCAATACCAGAAATTGAATTCAAGACCTTGTACATGCTAGTCAAGCACTCCACCACTGAGCTAAAATACCCAGCCCTTAGGGATAGTTTTAAACTAATTTGGCACCCAAAATCACATATTAGAGGAAGGTGGTTCACAAACTTAAGTGTAGCAAAAGCGACTGCATATTTTTAAAATGTTGTTTATTTAAAGAATCTTTTCTTTCCCAGCCAGCTGGAAACCCAGCTGTGCTTCAGCCGGAAGATGGGTAAGGGAAACTAGATTAGAAACTGACCAGTCCTAGTGGTGAGGACAAGGCTTGGTTACAGATTTAGGGGTTGAATGGTCCTCTAAGTGTCATCATTTCTTGTCATGGTTGCTTTCCTCTGCAGACTGCAATTTTTGTGGCAGAAACAATATCTTATCTTTAAGGTCTTCGTGGTCCTGGCTCCCCTGCCTGCCCCTCCCAGTATGTGGTACTGTGCCTTGCTTATAGAAGGATTTTCCCTGAGTGCTATTTGAAAGGACTAAGAGACATTTGAAAAGAAAGCCTGTAGATTCATGGTAAAATAATCTTAACTCCCTGATCTGTGACACCAAGTCTTAGGCTGAAAAGCTGAGTTTGATGATAGCCTTTACCTGTTGTCGCTGTAGGAACCTTTTTTTCCCCAAAGGAGTCCTTGTCAACTAGAGTACTTAACCACAATATGCCTAATCATTATGCTGATTAGAGTTAATGGGATTTGAGCAGTGGGGAATAAAGGTCTTGCTGGAGAAGATCCAATTATTTAGGGGATAGGGAGGCAGATTACCACTCCCCACTCCCAAATTTAAACAAAAATAAAACAATTATTACTTTGAATTAACGAATGGTTTGGAATATAGAGAGGATGCTGTATTAACAGTCTAGGGGACTGACTTCCTCTTAGCTCCCAAGCATTGCAAGTATGATTCTACCTTACTATCCTCTATTATCTAGGATATTTTAATTTTATTTCCTAATAACTGTTAGTTTATCTTTTTAATAAAAATGTATTTACATTTTTGGCTGTATGGTTCAAAATTCAAAAAGTGCATAAGAATATATGGTGAGAGCTGGAGAAATGGCTCAGTCGTAGAGCTCTTGACTCACATGTATGAGGTCCTGGGTTTGATCTCCAGCACCACATACACAAATAAATAAAAGAACAACAACAACAACCAGATGAAAAAAAAATTAACTCTCTTTCTCTCTCTCTTAAAAAAAAAAAAGAATATATGATGAAAAGTCTCTCTCTTACCCTTGTCCTCAGCTATCAAGCTCTAAGGCAATTGTATAATAACTTATTTTTGAAATGTGTATTTATCTAAAAACAAAACATTTTTGTTTATTTATTTTAAAGAGAGACTGAGAGAATGAGAGAGAGAGAGGGAATCAATTTTATTAATTTTTCCATCCGGCCTTTGTTCCTCCAACACTTAGTTGTGTATGTGGTCCTGAGACTCCAACCTGAATCCTTGTACATGCCAGGCAAGTGCTCCAACTGCTGAGCCACTGCTTCAGCCCAAAAAACAAAACATTTCTCAAAGTAGTCTTCCATTTTTCTTTTAATAGATGGAGAATGTTAATTTTGCCATTAAGGCAATTTTATCATAAATTCTTCCTGGGAGATAGATAGATATATATCTTAACCTAACCCATATTCCTAACCACATGGCTCCTATTATAGCTGACTCTTTTTCTACCTTGAATTATCTAGTCAAAGGATGCTCTTTTTCCCTTAACCAATACCCTGCTTTACAAGTATAATATTAGGATCAAGAACGAAAATACCAACTTATTTTTCAGATACTTTGCCATTAGGAAGTTTTTCATGACAATCAATTTTGTGAGTCTTCAATGAGATGCTCAAAGGATGGAACCAAAGGTTTGTCCCTGAGATTTAGGGCTGTAGCTCTGTCCATCCAGCAGTTCCTACCTATTTATGCTTTTATAATCCCACAGTAGCATCCATGTGGGGAGTCATGATTCCTTAGATAGAAAGAGAAAATTCTACAGTGCACAATAGGTTAGATTTTTATCCAGAAACCAAAACCCCAGTTGCCAATGAAGAGTCTGATTTTGACCATATTCATATGCAGCTGTTAAGAGTGTCCAGGGACGTTTAGCTATCTGAAAACTGTCTTGAAGTATATTTAAGGCAACTGACTTGAATGTAGTGTTTAAATTTCAGAGGATCAGGGAATTGCCATTTGGATAAGTAGGAAAAAAGTAAATATGCAAATATCTAAACATCAGGAAGTCTTAACCCCCTAAATCCTGTTGGCTTTGTGGCATTTGGTAATTCTGAATATTGATTTGGGAAAGAAACGGTGATGTCAATATCAGTGATGTTTCCCCAGTGCAGTTTTTAACAACTTGTTCTTGGGTCCTTTTTCTTCCCCCCAAAGCTTGAAGTGTTGTTAGTATAAATTGCACTACAGGTTTAAAAAAAAAGAATATATCTGCTCCCATCACCACCAAATTTGAGTTTGGATGGGCATATATGGGATATGTGGGATGAGATATTTGTCCTATTTCTAGTGAATTAAAACTCTTCTCACTTTACCACTTACTTTTCAGAATTCTTACCTGGAAACAATTCTAGCTTATGAATTTTAAGAGCTGACATAGGGAACTCTTTAGAAAACTGGGAAAAGTACATGAATTGACCATGGAAGTGCTAAATTATGACAGGTTTGAAAAACGACTTTCTTATGTGAAATTAGACTCTTTTAATAACAACAATACACATGGATGCATCATGCTGAGCTGGGGAGGCAAGGCTGTGAGAACTTAAGCAAACATGAAGGATGATTAAAAGACTTTAGGATAACATGGAGAAGACGCGCTGCACCCAGGCAAAGAGCCCGCAAGCTTTTGCCAATGTGGATCAAAAGATAAGTTCACACTGACTGAGATCAGTTCCTGCTAATCAGCTGTGATGTTTTTGATAATTATGAACCAAGGTTAAGTTAAGGTGCCTTCTTTCTCTGGCTAGTTCTGCAGGGGGAGTGTTCCACATGAGCTTCAGTCTATGGACATATTTCCTTCCCACTTGTACATTCAGCGAGCGCCAACAGCTTCCCCAGGGACCTTCTCCGGGACAGAGCCTGGCGTCTTCAGAGCCTGCCTCGGCTCAAGACCTGATTGTGTTGCCAGCTTCCTAAGGGTGGGTGGGAGGTGGTTAATGTTTCATTTCATAGATGTTTCTAGAGTGGCCACGGCACAGGAATCCTATAGGGTTTCTGTATCTACTAGCAACACAGACCCCACCCAAGATGTGATGGTCAGATTACTATTTATTCTCTCTCCAGAAACAGAATCCCTTATGGTTTTCTTTATCATTTTGCAGATTTCCTGCCTGAGCTGAGGACATTGGCTCCCTTACTTCTTCTTTCCCTGAACTGTTTCGTAAAACGAAGGATCCATCTTTGTCCATTAGATTGGGATGCTTTGTTTGGTCTTGATCTTAATATTGGCCCAATTAACAGGCACCTAGATGAACTATATTCCTCAGAACTGAATGAAAGGAAGGTCATGGTTACCACATGGCTAATTAGCTGCTCCATGGAAAAGTTAGGACATCATTAATTCTATTGTGACAGTGATGCAATTTGGTATCCTAAAGGTTCTATTATCTAAAGAGCGTTCTTTTAATTTCGTGTTTTAGATGTGCGCTTTAATAAATGTTTGAATATATATTTTATGTAAAAATGTGTATGCCTCAGGGGAGTTGCATCAGACAGTCCCTTCATCAATGTGTTTAACATTTAGAAGTACAAAGATTCAATAATAATTCAACCTAGAGTGGGATAAATACTATAAAATATGCCAACATAGAGCTTTTGGGAGGAGGAGAAGAGTCATAAAAGAAAAAAAGGTCATATCTGGTTACAAGATTAAAGAAAGGTCTTGGAGAAGTAGTTTGAGATGTAATTCCATTAGTCAGACCGATAAGGTGAGAATTCTCAGTAGTAGAGGGGCATATTTGTAGACAAAATGACAAGAAGTAAAGGGAGAAATGGATGAGGTGCCTAGAGAAATAGATAGGGGTGATGCTTTTATCAGACTTGAATACTAGGCAAATGAATTTGTTCTTTTTTTTCCCCTCTTTTTTTTATTGGTGCATTGTAGTTGAACATATTGATGGGATTTGTTGTTATATAATCATAAATCATGAGTTTATTCTTTTTTTTTTAAGAGAGAGAGAGAATCAATTTTATTTAGTTTTTCACGTGGCCTTCGTTGCTCCCAGACTTCGTTGTGTTCATGGTGCTGGGGTTTGAACTCGCATCCTCGCGCATGCCAGGCAAGCGCCGTAACCGCTGAGCCACCGCTCCAGCCCCAATCATGAGTTTGTTCTTATCTATGTAAGTAATATTTGAAAATTATCTCTAAGTGTTCATTGTTTTTGGATGTCATTATAAATTATATCATTCATTTAATTTCATTTCCCATTTATTAATTGCCAGTATAATCGTCCTTCCTTTAGCATATTCAGTCTTTCACCATTTCCTTGAAATGAAGCATTTTCTCCATGTCTGCTTGGATGAAGTATTGGGTGGAGGAGGTGGGGTGTGGGCTTCTCCAGAGGGAGTTCGCTTCCAGCTCCCAGTCCTGAGCACCACTAGTCATGACCTTGTAGAAGTCTCTGGCACTCAGCCTTCTGGAGTCTGACTCCCTTCTACTGATGCATGTGGCCACAGGTATAATCTCAATGTAGCACCTCCCACACTTGCTTAGACCACTAATGCATTTATTTCCCAAGCACTGCCTAGTGGATGACTCTCTTCTGGATTACTTGGCCTAGCTCTAGAAAGGAGGGTTTATTTACAGTCAGGATGAAACAGGTGGATTAGTAGCTGATCTGACAGGTTAGAATCATCACTAGATGATAGAAAACAGTGGGGATATATCCAGTTTAACTTTCTGAGCATTGTTGGTTGATTTGATTTTGGGGAGAAAATAATGGAAGGAAGAATTAAAAAAAAAAAAGGAAACAAAGGAGTCTCAGACCGTGACATGATCCATTTGTCACAGAGTGAAACCAAGGCCTATAAATGGAGAGTGTCTTTCAAAGGACACCAGGGCTTCCCAGGGCAGGCTACCTGACAGCTCACTAGCAGTTGATTTCTTTTCCAACGCCTTTCACATGGGTTTTTCTTTTGAGATTTCCTTAGCTGAGAGTCTATTCTTCACTCTGTCTTGCTCCCCACCTTGCTACTCTAAATGCAACAACCATTCCTCAGTTCCCATTTCCAAGAATCAGAAAAATCTCCAGAAATTTCTAGTACAAAGGTTCCAACCCTTCCTTGGACTTCCGATCTGACAGTCCTATTGGGAATGTAGGATCAAGCCCTGGAATGGGATGAGGGTGGAACTACATCCAACAGATCTGGCTACATTTCGTTCAGGTTGGTTTCTTTTGGATGAAATGTGAGGTTTTTTTCCATGAAGGTCTCTCTCATTCTTCCAGGTGTCATTTTAAAGGACTTTCTTCTACAAAAAGGTGAATGACATACCTAGTATCTTGGTAGCATTAAGTTGTCTTGGTCTTCTACTGACTGTGGTCCCTTCCAGATGGAAGGCCTACAGGGCTCAGCTTGGGGGCACTCAGGTCAATACTGATGTGGAACAAGGAGTCACCCTCTGGGCAGAGGAAGACATGGCCACTTCTGAGAGAAGTCCATTGCTGTTGGAAAGAATGGAATCTGTACATCGGAGGAGGCACATGGGTGGTCCTAGATGGAAGGGAGCTTTGCTGTCTCGATTCTCACTGTGTAAGTTACCTGAGTAGATTTCCACTGTGTGTGGTATGTGCTTAACTGAGAGGGCAAGTGGGAGCTGGAGCTGAGGCTGGTGCCCTTGGGACGACTGTTTTCACTTGGCCAGCTTTACCCCTGCTTCTGCCTTTGTCCCCACACAGTGAAGGCTCTGTGCTGCTTCTGTGTGGTGACACTGCCCCGGGGCATCTGGCGAAAGGTCTGCCTTAGGCCCAGAGCTTGATGTACAGAAGAAAAAGTTAAAGGTATTGGTTTTAGTTAGTTCTGTGAAGGGATCGCTTAGAACTTTCATGCTTGCAGGGCAGCTTTGTCTAAAAGAAAACATCAAGTGGGAAAGAGTTCTAGTGGTTCAGTGGTCTTCATCAGCCCAAGGTCATGAATTATATTTTAAAAGTAGGTACAAGAGTTTACTTTTCTCTTTTTTGAAGTTATATAGTAGCCTAATCATTTCAGAGTAGAGGTGAGTGTTGTCATTATAGGAGGAAGAATAGACGAGGGCAATAGTATTGCTCTGTTCCCAGGACTCAAAGGGTAATCCAATGGGTATTACTTTCCATTCTGTGTTCAAAGATTGCTTTCATTGAAACAGTTTCTTCTTCTTCTTCTTCTTTTTTTTTTTTTTTTTTTTTGCTAAATTCTTGGTTTGAGGGAGGGGCCTCGTTGCTGGCTTGCAGTTGACCTGGTCACATTTAAAGATTGAAGCCAGAGTGGATCCTGCCATGTGCATTTAGTTTTTCTGATGTGCCTTTTACATGCTTCTTTCCTCTCTCTCTGCCTGCTCAGATCATTCCATCATGGGCTCTTCTTCCTTTGGCCACCTTGTAAAAGTCTCAGTTCCTAAGAGGCTGTCTGTGATTCTCTTCTCAGTTTATGTGATCTTTTTTTGAAGGCCTCACTCTGCTGGGTATCAGCACGGTGGGAAGATTTCATGTTCTGGAGCCAACTTTTCAATCAAGCGAGTGAATGAGACAAATGAATCTTTTTGTACCTCAGGTTCCCCAACTGTAAATGGAGCTAATAACAACACTAATCTCCTAGCGTTGTGGTAAGGGTTAGGATTTGATGAGTTAGTCCACATGAAGTGCTTAAGATAGCATATGTTTGTAGCAAACATTCAATGCCAGGCTGGTTTTAATCACTCCTACTGTCATGCTGGTCATTAGCTGAAAGAGAATGGCTTTGAATCCAGCCTGAGAGCATCTGTCTCTAGCTAGCTATGTGAACCTGGGAAAAGTCTCTTAATTTGGTTGGGTTCAGGTTTCCAATTGCCTGTGGCACATCATTTGGGTTATCTATTGCTGCATAACAAAACACTCCAAAATGTAGTGGCTTAAGCCAGCTCCAGTTATTTGCTATCATCTTTCACAGTTCTGGGGTTTGAAGGGCTAACAGGTTTAGTATCTCTTAGGTAGTTTTAGTCAGATGGTGGTTGACTAGTCAGACAACAGCAGTGACTGGACCATTTCAAAGTTTCTTCTCTGACTTGTCTAGCAGATGCTGCTGGTTGGTTTTCTTTTGGGAGCTCAGCTGGGGCTGAGGGTCAGGAACCCTGCCTGGGATTCCAGGAGAGGGCCAGGAGAGTGCTGCACTGTCTTTAATGATCTAGCCTCACAAGTCACAGCGTTACTCCCACAATATCCAGTGTGTTAGATGAGACTTACTAAGTCCTTCCCAGATTCAAGGGTAGAGGACACTCTACCTCTAGATGGAGGAAGTGTCAAAAGAATGTGCATTATGTCGTGTCTTCTGGCACAAATTACTTATATTCCTTACTCATGAAGAATGCTCTCATCCCCACCCAAGGCCTCCCACCCCGCACAGGCTGCTTTGTTATGGCATCAGGCTCAGGCTCAGGCTCTGGGCCAGGCCTTGTGGTGTAAATCAGGTCTGGGAGCAGATGGCACTCCTCCAATATGGCTCCTTGGGTATGGCCAGTTCAGTACTGTTCCTCTAGATCTGAAGACCATGAAGTAAAGAGAGTAGTTGTCTGCCCTCCACTGCAGATGCAGTGCTATGATGGATGTAGGATAACTGCTATAGATAGTTCTTTTCCAAAAAAAGAGTAATGCTTACATTATAAAATGACTTATTTTATTTTAAATTTTGATATAATTTTAAGAATTACAAGAAAGGTGCAGAAGTAGCATAGCATTCACAAACACCCTTTGCCTAGCTTCCCTAAGTGACACAATGGATAGAATTATCAAACCATTTGGAAAGCCATAAGTGCATAAGTAGTTCTGAAATACAGCCTGGCACATGAGTAGGGCTCAGTGCTACTGCCCTGGAAGGTTCTTCAGGGTTCTTGGTTCCACCCTGTAAGACCCTGGCTCTGCCCTCTGGGTTAGTCTTCCTTTTCCATCAAATTCAGCCTGTTCGTCACTAAGTAGTTTCCTCAGCCTGCTTCCCTTTTATAGATATCCCTTTCAGTCCAAGTTGGTGGTATTCCTGCTAGTACAATTATTTCTCAAAATGTGTGGTTTTCCAGTGAATCTTATTGGGGTTCACTATATTAGACAAAAGCCACACTCACAGATCTTATCAAGATAAACTCCTCTGGGAGCTGGAGTGGTGGCTTGGTGGTTAGAGCGCTTGCCTGGCATGTGCGAGGACCCAGGTTTAAACCCCAGCACCACGTACATAACGAAGTGTCACAGAAACAAAGGCCAGATGAAAAAATAAATAAAATTGATTTCCTCTCTCTCTCTCTCTGTCTTCTCCTCCCCCCTCCTCATTTTTATTTTAAAGATAAATTCTTCCCTACATTAAGCACTGTGTGAGGCTGCTGTGGGACAATACCCTTAAGATTAGTGAATTCCTATTCTTTACTGGGACAGATCTGTGAGGCATGTCCTCAAGATCCAGGGAAGGTCTTTTGTCTGTCTCACAGTTCTTTGAGGCATTGCCTTTGATCTTTCTGAGGTCTTAACAATGGGCACAAGTCAAAATGTCTTATGGTGAGCTCAGTGTCTTCCTACCATATCCCATTCTGGTTCGGACACTCCCATCTTAGATAACAGCACCTATCTAGTCTCCCAAGTTATTAGAAATGTCAGAGTCTTCTCTGGCTCCTTTCTTCCCTTCCGCCTGCATAGAGCACATTGGCAAGTCATGACAGTTTTTACTTCTGCATAGTCTCTTCAATCCAGTTCTTTCCGTTCACATGCTCTGGTTGAATACTATATCCCACCTTAACTGCCAAAGTAGCCATAAATGGAATTCCCTACTTTCAGAGTCTGCTCTCTTCCCTCTGTCATCTATTGTTGGCGTTAGCTTCCTAAAACAAGATATCTCTCCCCAACCCAGAAATCTTCAATAACTTCCCATTGTCTGTGGAAGGAACTGAGCCTCCTTCGTGGGGCGTGCAGCGCTTTCCCCAGGGTGGTCCCCACCCTCCTGTGAGCCTTTTAGCCCACTCTTCAACACTTCCTCTTTGCCGGAGCAAACATACTGTTGAAATTCCCAAATTGTGTGCTTTTCTTCTTCGGTGCTTTTTTGCTCGTTCTATTTCCTTGGCATGGTGAGCCTCTGCTTTCCTACTCAGTCAGCACCCCGCTTCCTCATCCCTCCAGGCTCAGCTCAGGTCCCCCTTCTTGCAGCGTTTTCTGATTCCCTCAGTCAGAATGAACCATGCTGCCTTCCGTCCTGGTAGCCGCTCAGGGCTCTTCTGTAAGCATCCTGGGCAGGAGGGCCGTGTGCACAAGGCCCTCCACACTGCGGGCTTCCTGAGTGCAAGAGGGAGCTGTAGCAAAGGACGTATTTTATGTCTCATTTTGTGCCTTACTTAAGTTGGGTGGCTAACAACTTCTGGGAGACTTGAAGAGAGTCACCTCGGGATTAGAAGTGGCCATGGGAATAAGCCTGTGGTTGGTGGGAGGCACGCCTAAAGATGTGATATGTTGGTGGATTGATGAAGATAGTGAATTGAGATGGACGCTTCAGAAGCAAGGTGTGGGCAGTTAGTTACTACATGGTCTTTCCTATCATTGCTGTTGCTGTTTATAACATTAATAAACTACAAATCTCTGAAACGTGGGTTGCATTTTATGTTTTATTATCTTCTATGAGAAGCACCTTCAAAACTATATTCAGGGACGGGAAGACTAGGTTGTTTTCTAAACCCTGGTATCCCTATCACCTTCATGATAATGAAGTTCCACGAATGGTGATAGGAGCTCAGTACGTGCAGGTTGAGGGGGAAATGGGTGAAGAAGTAATTTCTTCTTCGGTGTGTCTCTGTAGGATACCTACGTGTGCCATACCCAAGGAGCACAGCCAAGGGAGTGACTCCAAATCAGCCTAGATGGGTATGGTGGCACACACCTGTAGTCCTAGCTACCTAGCTGCTCAGGAGGTTGAGGCAGGAGGATCACTTGAGTGCTGGAGTTTGAGGCCAGCCTGGGCAACATAGGGAGATCCTGACTTGGGGAGGGAAAAAAATAAAGAGCACAATCAGTCTGAGAGAAGACTTATTCGGCACAAGAGTGACTTATCCAGGGTCTTCTTGATACTCAGAGCTTCCTACTCTGCTACAATAGAGCAATGTGCGGACAAGATGATGGGACGCAAGTGGACAAGTAGATAGATATAGATGGCAGATTGCTGTCTGAATCAGGCAGTCAGAAGTGGCAGTACCTTCCTTTAGGTGGCCAGGAGGAGAGTTGGGCTGTAGGTCTTTAGGTGAGGAAGAGGAGACTAATCAGCCCTTGTCAGCTGTTTTGTTTTTAAAAGATGAGAGTCCTTCCTGGAAATCAACCTCCTGAGGTCCAGCCTTAGCCCCTGCTTCTGTATGACCTTGTGCAGGTTCTACTCTGGGGTTCTGTTTGCAGCAGACAAATTATGGTTTCTTCTTCAGCTCTGAGAATGGGTGGAGAGAGTGTTTTAAGCCAATTTGGTAAGTGCCAAAGCATGAAAATAGAGCCTGCTTAGGTTTATAGTCTCCTATGTAAGTCTTAGTAAAATCCTAGGCTGAGGGACACTCTAGATGTCTGGAATGCTGAGATTTTTTTTTCCCTGAAGCTAGAGTTCCCCTGTATTCCATTCTGAGTATTAAACCCGAGCAGCCTCAACGAGTCTGTGATTGTGATAATTGGATGGGAGGGGTTGGGGCAATTTAGGAAGATGATGGGGGCCTGACCTCCTCCTGCCTTCAAAATCCACAAAGAAGTAAGAATGGGGAGATGATGAATAGTTGATCCAAAAATGGGGAGTGTCCTTCCTAAATTAGGACAGCTGCGCAATGATAAAATTGTTTTGCTCTGTTACTAGCCCTCCAGACCAGATGCTATGAAAACAGAAATTAAACTCTGACTTTGGGCAGCTTTCTCCATACAGTGAGGGCAGCGTACCTCTTCTTTCTGCCCTTGCTCAGCTGTGGATTCCTCTGAGGAGGTCCCCAGAGTGTTGATGGAGGGGGGCTTGTTGGGCCAATGTCACTGAATTCTGGGGAAGGTGTAGCTGACATTGACAGGTATCTCAGAGGATGTTGATTTTGCATCTGGTTGGCCTTTGGCTTGTCCTTGGAGGTTCTGTTCCTTCCTGTTTTTGGTAGGGCCAGCTCAAGGTGACCTCCCTGTACTCCATAGATAGGAGAGTTGGCCTGCTTGATCTCTCAGATATTCCTGAGGAACTGATTTTGCTGCAGGGCTGGGTGAACCATATGGCAGCCTAGATTACAGAGACTGTTGGGGTTTGTCAACACAGAGAGCAGGCTTTTTGGCTATAGCAAATCCCCCAGGTAGGGTTGCCACACCATCTGTGATCACAGCATATAGGATCACCCGGGGGGATATCCAGCCCCAACCTCATCCACTTCCTGCCTCCAAAACAATGAAGAGGCAAGTTCAAAATCAAATATTGGCTAATAATTTTATTTAGCTCCTTGATTGATATTTTCTTTGAAGGATGCTAGGAAGATCTATCTGTTGTGCATCTTGATCTTAAAAGGTTTATAGTCTAGTTGGGACTATCAGGTTAACATGTAATATAAAGCAAAAAGTCCATAATAATTGTCCAAAGGTAAAATAGATTATAGAGAGGAGGAAAATCAACTAGGGCTGGAAAGTCTCTAGGACAGCATTAAGACTAGTGGTCAGCCTTGAAGAATGAATAGATTTGGGGAATTTAGGAAGATAGGAAAAAGGCTACTAGGCCAAAAGAACAATATGAGCAGAGGTAGAGACAAGCAAATGTCTGTACAGAAGGGTAGGAGATTCGATGGTTGGGGAAGAGATACAGGGAGATAAGATTAGGAAAGCAGAGCAGGACAGATTAAAGAGGGTCTCCAGAGGCAGACAAAGGAATTTAGACTTGGCTCTGGAGGTGATAGGGCACCATTGTTGGTACTGGAGCAGAGATATGATACAAAGAGAGGAATGTTTGTAAAACTTTGCATACACAATTCAGGGTAGCCTGGAATTGGGGAGAAATACGTGTTCTGGAGATTAAGGATACAGCTATAAAATCCTAGAAGCCATGGAGACTGGGGAACAGGTAAACTAGATATTTTCTTTCTAGAATCTGTGCAATTGGGGGTGAGCTGGGGAGCAGTCATAAAGGAGAAAAAGGGTCAAGACTTGATCTTGGAAAGCTGGGAAGAATAACAGTGCCATTAACAAAATGAAGTTATAAGGAAAAGTAATTTTAAGGGGGAAAACGATGAGTTTGGCAAGGATTTTATTTACTTAACAGATACTTATTTGACATTTGTTATGTACTTGGCACTATTCTAATCACTTTATAAATGTTAGCTCATTTAGTTCCCACAATAACCAAGTGAAAAAAAATACTGTTATTAGCTTCTTTATTACAAAGGGGAAAACTCAATCATAGATTAAGAACTTGCCCAAGATCACAAACATAAATAGCAGATCCAGGATTCTGAACCCAGGAAGTGTATACTCATCTCCCACTTAATGGTGGGAGACTCAAGTGGACATCGGGTAGATAGAGGAGGTCGAATACTCATTGGGCACTTCCTCTGCACAGAATCTTTGCAGAAAATGTCAGAATGAATAGAGCATGGACATACCATCAAGGGGTGTGTAAAGATCTTGTTGGGGGAATGATATATGTCAAATTTATTAATGGTACTAAGTCATGTGCTACCAAAGGGGGTGGCACTTATGGAGAGAGGGAGGACAAATACATATCTAGCTAGGGGTATCAGAAAGACTTAAAGGAATAGGTGAAGGAATAATAGATGGATCAAGTTGTATTTTAGTAGTTGATAGTAGAGTAGGGGAAGGTCATTCCTGATAGGATGAAAGCTTGAATAAATCACAGAAAAAAGAAAATTCCAAACCTGTTATGGGAATAACATACCACAGTGACGCTAGCTCAGCACCAAGCCCTCCACAGGAATTAGGATGGGAAGTGATTTTAGTTGGGCTGTAACAAGAAGCACAATTTGAAGAAGGTGGAAGCGGTGGGCTCAGGCTTTCTTAAGGGGTGGTGGGAATTGAACTCAGCGGCATTTAACCACTGAATCAGTGAGAGAGAGAGAAAGAGAGAGAGAATCAATTTTATTTAGTTTTTCAAGTGGCCTTCGTTGCTCCGAGTCTTTGCTGTGTACATGGTGCTGGGGTTCGAATTCACATACTCATGCATGCCAGGCAAGCACTGTAACTGCTGAGCCACCTCTCCAGCCCCCATCCCCAGCCCTTTTTATTTTTTATTTTGAGACAGGTTCTCACTAAGTTGCTGAGGCTGGCTTTGAATTTGCAGTCCTCCTGCCTTAGTTTCCTGAGTTGCTGGGATTACAGGTGTGCTCCACCATGCCTGGCTGCCTAGGACTTTCTTTTTTTATTTTTAGTTTTTAAAGAGAGAGAGAGAGAGAAAGAACCAATTGTATTTATTTATTTCGTCTGTTTTTTGTTTTTCTGATGCTCAGTTGTGTACATGGTGCTGGGATTAGAACCTGGGTCCTCAGGCATGCCAGGCAAGAGCCCTACCACTGAGCCACTGCTCCAATGGCTGGGGCTTGCTTGCTTGTCTGCCTGCTTGCTTGCTTGCTTTCTCTTTCTTTTTTTAAAGGGAGAGGGACAGTGAGAGAGAGAGAGAAGGAAAGAGAGAGAGAGAATCAACTTTATTTAGTTTTTCAAGTGACTTTCGTTGCTCCGACACTTTATTGTGTGCATGGTGCTGGGGCGTGAACTCACATACTCACAAATGCCAGACAAGCACTATAACTGCTGAGCTCTGGTCCCATGGGGTTTTCTTTTCTTTTTTATTTTTTAAAGGAGAATCAATTTTATTTAGTTTTTCGTGTGACTTCCGTTGCTCTGACACTTCGTTGTGTATGTGGTGCTGGGGTTCAAACTCATGTCCTTGGGCATGCCAGGCAAGTGCTGTAACCACTGAGCAACCACTCCAGCCCCCATGGGGTTTGCAGGTACCTGTGTGAAAGGTTGGGACCAGAGATGAAGAGTTAGAAGATGATGGCACAGAAATAAGGAGGGGATTGGTTGATGCTGTAAGTGCAAAGGACTTTTGGGGAAAATGGCTGGAGGAGGGGAAGAGCTGAGGGCTGAGGGAGGGAAACTTTTTGTTTTATGCACACTTATGTCTAGGCTTGTCTTACTTTGAGATAAATCTGCTATTCCATGAAATGAGGCCTGTTAGCTTGTAGGCTTCAGCTTGTTCCTCTCCTAAACTGGGTGACCATTTCTGGCTGTCTTCGCTCTCCAGGGCACTCTCAGTCTCCTAAAGCAAATGAAGTTTTCTTTGTCTTTGCTGCCTGTGTGTTCAGCAATCCACAAATCTTTCTGCCTAGACTTCAGAAGGAATTAACAAAACCCTAGGGATGTGTGTGTGGCTCAGTAGTAGAGCATTTGCCTAGTGTGTGCCAGGTCATGGGTTTGATCCCTGTCTCTACACACACACACACACACACGCACACACACACACACTCACTCACACACACACACACACACATAAATACCAAACTATGTTCTACTGGGACAGAGGAGATATTTCCTTCGTAGGTCACAGAGAGTGACTTCTAGGGGATAGGCAAAGCATGGTCCACTCCAGTATTCCATATCCCAGTAACACCTTAAAGGATCATTCTTAGGAAACACAATGCAAAATTACTCGTGGAATTCTGCATTGGACAATGCTGGGATTGTCCTAACTTCAGCCTTTGTCTTATAAAACAGCACAGCCCTCAGAGAGAGATGTCAGTTTAAACTCCAATTTGCCACTTCCTAGCTCTGTAACCTTAAGATAACTGATCTTTTCAAGCCTGTTTTGTTAACAGTAAAATAGGGCTGACAATATTTGCTTTTATTACCCAACAGGGATATTGGGAGGATCGGAGCAGATAACATCCATGAAGGCGTTTTGAGATTGCAAAGTGCTGTATCAAAGCATGCTGTGATTATTAGAGCTAACCAGTCTGCTCACTCTTATTAAAGATTAGTGCTCAAATAGAACCTTGTGCATAACCTCTTCACAGTCCCTCTGCCATCGACTGAAAGGCAAGGTCACAGAGTGGGAGTTTGAGACCCAGGATGGAATATTTCCGCAGGCAGACATAGCCTACCTCGTTGGTTCCAAGTTGCACGCATGGCCATCTCTAACTCCGGCCGTGCTTTATAATGGTACGCAGTATGTGCGATGACTAAGTTAATTCTGTTCTTGGATGCAGGTGGGCCACCTATTCAAACTGGCACTTTTTTCTTTTTTTTCCCTTTTGCTAAATGGAAAACTATTTGATCACGACTTTTGCTACCAAAAATCTTGCTGCAATGCACTGGGGCCTTTTACGACCTCAATAAGTGTAGAACTCTGTCTTTGAGTGTCTTGTGATGTGTCATGGTCATCCTTTCTCACTGCGTGAGATCCGAGGAAGCAGAAAGTTGGCGTGAACGTATGCTCTGATCTTAGGACATATTGTGTGTTTTGGTTTTTTAAAAATCTCAGATGGACAATTTTGTCATCATTTCCTGATTCCTCCTAAAGGTGAAAGGCAAGATTCATTTGGCTGAACACAGTTTGTATTACCCTGGGTTTGACTATTTGGGGCTTTGGGTTAGTGAGGAGATGGATCCCCTAGCCCTGTTCTGCAAACCCATAACATCAACCCACTAAGTGACCGGACAACCAACCACCTCTCCAGAAAGCTTTGTTGCAGGATGAATCCTGTACTTGTTTTCTTTTTCCCTTTTGACAGTTCTTCAGATTCCACTACAAATTCAGAACTTCCTGCTTGGTACCTGTTCATGTTTTGGTCTCCAATTGATTATCTGAGAGTGGCCTTCTCTTTTGGGTTGACTGACAAGGAGACTTCTGAGCTACTTCCCCTCTTGTCCTCTTACTGGGTGTTCAGGGAGTATAGATAAGAATTTGTAATTAAGAATGTAAATCATCAGGTAGAAAGGGGTACGGGAGAGGCACTAAAATTTTTGGAGCATGTTGTTTTGTTTGATTTTCACAAAAACCTGGGGAGGTGGACCTTCTCACAGTTTTACATCTAGGAACCAGAGTCTCAAAGCAGATAGGTGTGCCTTGGCATAAGCCTGTAATCCCAGCAAATTGGGAGGCAGAGACAGGAGGATTGCAAGTGTGAGGCCAACCTCAGCAAATTAGTGAGCCTGTATGTAGTGAGACCCTGCCTCAAAATAAAAAATATAAAGAGCTGGGACTGTAGCTCAGTTGTAAAGCATCCCTGGGTTAAATCCCCAGTAATAAAACCAAACCAAACAACCAACAACAGAACAAACAAACAAAAAACCCCCAAAACACAGGTGAATTCCTAGCTGGTGTTACTAGCTATAAGTGATGAAGCCAATTTGAACCCATACTTTTTAGGAAGAGCGATTGTGACAAGAGAAGTGATAAGGGCATTATTGGATTTACCGATCACTTGAAGTGTGGAGGCTCAGGAGGTGGCTGGACCCTTTGAAGGGTTCTGTGGTTTCTTCCCTTGCCCAGCTCTGGGGAGGGGTGGTGACCAAAGCCCCCTGGTTAGAGCCTTGTTGTGTTTTCCAGTCTCTGAGTGGGCCTCCTCTGGCCCCAGCTTCCAGTGGCTCCTGATTCAGGTCAGACTCTGTGTGGTGCCCTAGAAATAACCGGGTTTCTAGCCCAGCATGACTCCCTCGAGCCCCTGGGCCTGCTAGGGCAGCGCAGCGGCACCTCTCCCCGGAGCTGTGTTTATTTCTATTATGTCATTTGCTTATTATAGGAAGCCTGCGAAGTGTTAGTTAGCACTTCTCTGTGATTCCCTGCCTTTTCTTCTCCCTCTGTCTTCCCCTGATGCTTCAGAGACTTCGGATAACTGGGACCAAGGAGACAGCATTGTAAATGGGCTCTGTCTCCATTTCTTCTTCATTTGGAATTCGGCTTTTCTTCTGGTTGTCCCCTGAGGATGAGCTGTTGTTAGAAACACGGGCACTATAAATGAGAGAGCAACCCCTCTGTGGTTCCAGAAAGGAGGAGCAGGCTCTGACCTGGGTGGTGGTGCTGTTGGTTTGGATCTGCAGGGGCCAAGTGCAGGGATTTGGCAGCCTCAGCATTTTGGTGCTCTACTTCCTGTCACCTTGGCATGCACTTGTCCTCTTAAATCTTAATACATGAGTGCTGTTTTTGCACTTCAGGCTAAGAGACGCTGATGAAGTCTGGTCCTAGAGTCAGTGCAGTGTGTATGAGACAGTGAATAGAGAAGCAGCCCCAGATTCCAGGCTTTGGGGAACCGTCAGATGACTGGGCAAAGATATGGGCAACATTTCACTACAGGTTAGTACATAAAATAAGATCTCAGTCTGCAAGGCAGTTAGGCTCTTCCCCTCTCCTCTCCTAAAGTCACTGTGTGAAAGGGTGAGGCTGTCTTTCTCCACCATTGCCACTATCACTCATGTGCATGCCCACGCTTTGTGATTTCTACTTCAATGACATTTTTACCCCTTTCCTACCTGTGACCTGGTTACACCTGGGCCATCTCCCAGAGATCCTACCACATCCCCTGTGCATGGCTCAGCTTGAAACAGCTCCCATTTTGCCTCATTCTGACTCGGGAGCAGGGCAGGGAAGTGTCATTTTGTGTAGGTGACGAGATAGGACCTGGAGGCCTTTTGCTTCCTGGGATTCGGCACTGCTCACCAAGAACACATGGGCCTATAGATTTTTTTAAGTTTGATTTCTATTTAATTGTTAAGAGAGAGGGAAGGAATGAGAGAATCAATTTATTTTTCCATCTGGTCTTTGTTTCTCAGACACTTATTTGTGTATGTTGTGCTGGGGTTTGAACCTGGGTCCTTGCTCATGACAGACAAGTACTCCAACTGGGCCTATAGATTTTCAGGTTTTCTTTGAAAAATATCAGAAGAGTTAACTTTATGCTTTCATGTGTTTGGAGGGATGAACATAAAGTGACCTTCATAGGCACCCATCCTCTCCTCTTCTTCTCTCATGCAACAGATGTCCCTTGTCTTCTGAGGTCAGTCCTCCTGCTATGTCCTGTAGTCCCTCCCTTCCCACCTTCTCAGGAACCTGACACTACTGAATTTCCTTTAGCCTTATTGTTCTCTTTCTTTCATCTCTATCTATTCCTTACATCATTTTTTAACATACTCAAGTCTCTCCCATCTTAAATCGCCACCTTTCTCTTCTCTTTCGTAGCCATACTTCTTGAAGGAACAGTGTACACATTTTGTCTGTTGTCTCTCATACCCATTTATCTTCTTCCCCAATGCCCACTCCTTCAAAACTTTTTATTTTTATTTTTATTTTTTTATTTTTTTTAAAGAGGAGGGACAGCAAGAGAGACAGAGAAAGAGAGAAACAACTTTATTTAATTTTTCACATGGCCTTAGTTGCTCCAACACTTAGTTGTGTACATGGTGCTGGGGTTTGAACCCAGGTCCTTGTGCTTGCCAGGCAAGCACCGAAACCACTGAGCCACCGCTCCAGCCCCAAAACTTTTTATTTTTTTAAAGAGACAAAGGGAGACAGACAGAGAGAGAGAGAGAGAGAATCAATTCTATTTATTTATTCATCTGGCCTTTGTTTCTCCGACACTTAGTTGTGCTTGTGGTGTTGGGGTTTGAACCCAGGTCCTCATGCAGGCCAGGCAAGTGCTGGAACAACTGAGTGACCACTCCAGCCCTCCTTCAAAACTCTTTGTTTGTTTCTTTTCTTTTTTTTTAAAGAGAGAAAGACAGTGAGAGAGAGAAAAAGAGAAAGAATTTTAATTTTTATTTAGTCTTTCACATGGTCTTTATTGCTATGAGACTTCGTTCTGTACGTGGTGCTGGGGTTTGAACTCGCGTACTTGTGCATGCCAGGCAAGCACCATAACCTCCGAGCCATCTCTCCAGCCCCTCTTTCGAAACTCTTGAAATGAAATTCCAGTTTTTAAACATAATGGATGTTTCATTTCCCTGTCTTATTTCACCTTTCAGCATTTGAGTCTGTTGACTAATCCTGACTTTTTCAAATGCAAGGTTCCTTCAGTTTCCATCTGTTACACCCTTAGTTTGCCTCTTACAGGTTGAGTAGCCCTTATCCAAACTGCTGGGGACTAGAAGTGTTTTGGATTTCAGATTTTGCAATATTTTCATGTACATAATAAGATATCTTAGGGATAGAACCCAAGTCTAAGCACAAAATTAATTTATGGTTAATATACACATTATGCACATTAACTGTGGGTAATTTCATTTTATAAGTGTATGTTATATAATTTCCAGTATCAAATGCATATATTTACATATTATATATATTTATATCACATAATGTATATAATATACTTTCCAGCACCAAATATACATGTATATTTGTGTTCAATTTCCAGCCAGCACCAAATATCTATTTATTTATATATTTATATATTTGATGCTGGCTGGAAATTGAACCCAATTTTTATACACTATTTTTGATGCACCTGGGTTTTGACTGTATACTCACATGAGGTCAGATGTGAAATTTTCCAGTTGTGACAACATACTGGCACTGAAAAATTTTGGATTTTGGAGCATTTTAGATTTGGATTTTTGTACCAGTGATGCTCAACCCACACCTCTCTGGTCATTTCTTCACATTCTCTGGGTTTTAGCTCTTTCCTCTATAACTTGTCTGTTTGTTTATTTGTGGCATTGGGGATTGAACCCAGGGCCTAATGCATGCTAGGCGAATGCTCTGCCACTGAGCTGTGTCCCCAGTCCTTCTTTAATTTTACAGTTTCTCCTAAGTTGCCCAAGCTGGCCTTGGACTTGGGATCCTCCTCTCTCAGCTTCTGAGTAACAGGGATTACAGACATGAACCACTGCACTGGACTAGAATTTTAGTTTTAATGTGAGAAAACTGATACCCGAGTGAAATCACTTGCCTGATGTCATGGAGTGCCATAGTAGCAGAGTTATACCTGCTTGCACCTGACTCCAGTTTCATGCTCGCTCTCCTACAATGCCTGCCCGCTCCTGCCTCTCCTATAGGTGACAACTCTGTGTTCTCTATCTATTCCTTACAACCACTTTTTAACATACTTAAGTCTCTCCCATCCTAATGCTTCCTCTCTTGGGTGAAGGGTGTGACCAAGTAGGAGCCAGCTTGTCCCCCAGCAGCGGCACAGGGAGCCACGTCACCCCTCCCCCTGTGTGGACGTGAATGATGGGCTGCAAAGGGTTCTGAGCCATTGCCAGCCTCACTTACTCAGAGGTGGAGTGCTGAAAGGAGAAACACAAGGGATGTGTTTGTTGGAGTAACTTGATTTTCCAGTTTCTGGGTTATTTGGGTCCTGGAAATCTGACATAGGAGGTAAAGCTTATGGGAGCCTGTTTTTCATCTGCTACTTATATAAGATCACAGTGTATCCACCTGGAAACCCTACCTGTGCAGTCTGATGATGGAGCCTTGGTTAAAGTCTGTAGGGAAGCCCTTCCTCAGTAAGCTGTCCCTTCCTGCCTTGTGTTTACCTGGTCACTTCATTCTGGTAACTGAGAATTATACTCTGAAAGATGCAGAAATGGAAAGCTCCAGGCTAGGAGTAGCCACGGAGGAAGCAGGATTCCTGGAGTGTGACCCCTAGAGTGCTGGCATCTCACTTTTCTAGTCGTATCTTATTCATTTTCAATTTCAAAAAATGTAATCAACTTTTATTGAATCCTCATTAATGTCTTAAGAACATAAGTATGAGCTTGCTGCATCCCTACCCATGGGAAGCTCAACGTTTTTATTCATTCACACATTTATAAAACATTTGGTAGGCATCTGTTGTGTGCTAGGCATTATACTGGGATTAGTTATACTTTTAGCAATATTTGAGTTTCTCCTCAAATATGCTTCCAGGTACTTGGAGTACTGAACAAATAATAATCTGTGCCCTCATGGAATTTACTTTCGGGTGAGAAGAGATCAATAATATAGAATATACATAATAAATACGTAAATTAAATAGTGCTTAGAAGGTTGTAAGTATTATGAGAAAATACGAAAAGGAATAAAAGGAGGTTATGAGAGTGCAGAGGGGTGGGTTGTAATTTTAAAAAGAGTGATCTCAATAGACCTAATTTATAAAGTGACATTAGAGAAGAGACTTGAAAGAGCAGGGGAGTTAGATTTGGAAATGTCTTGGTGATAGGAATTTCTGGCACAGGGACTCCTACCTAAAGTGGAAGCATACCTAGCATGGTTGTGGAAAAGCAAAAAGACCTCTGTGACTGGAGTGGAATAAGCTGAGGTTAGAGGAGCAGTGGGTGCCAGGTCACATAGGGCTTTCTAGGCCACTGTGAAAATGCAGCCTCTTTTTTCAGCAGGAAAAAAAATTCCACTAAAGAATATTTTTTTTTAATAAGAGAGAGAGAGAGAGAGCGGAAATGAGAAAGTCAATTTTTAAATTTTCTCATCTGGTTTTTGTTTTTCCTCTACCTAGTTGTGTATGTGGTGCTAAGGTTTGAACCCAGGTCCTTGTGCATGCCAGGCAAGTACACTACCACTGAGCCCCCGCTCCAGCCCCATACTGAAGGGTTTTGAGTCAAGCAGTCACACAATCTGACCTATTTGAAAGGCATCATGAGAACAGACTTCAGGAGCAAGAGTGAAAGCAGGGGAACCAGATGGAAAACCACTGCAGAAATCTAGGTGAGATATGATGGTGTTCCTCAGATTGTGATTGCAAAGGAGAAAATGAGAAGAGGTTGGGTTCTGGGTATTTTTAAGAGACAGGGCCCAAAGGATTCTCTGATAGAATATGGAATAAGAGAAAAGAGGAAGAGAAAACAATGAATCAAGTTTTTTGACCTTGGTTCAGTGATTGGAAACATGATATTGGTATTGAGTTAGGGAAGAATGGGGATGGATCAAATTGTGGGGGCAGTTAAGGGATCAGTTTCAGATAGTTTGGATGTGTTCAGTGGAGAGTCAGATATGGACCAGAGATATAAATATGAGAATCATCAGCACATAAGTGGTATTAAAATCTATGAAAACTATGAAAGTAGATCGAATCATCAAAGGAGTGTGTAGAGGTAGGTAGAGCAGAAAAACACCAAGGATAGAGTTCTGGGCTCTAGAATACTAAGAGGAGAGTGTGGTGACCTAGAAGTCAAGTGAAGAATGCACCTGAAGTAGGAGGAGAGATGGACTGGTGCCAGTGCTGCCGAGGACCCAAGTGAGATGAGCACTAACCCCATTAACCACTGGATTGGGCAATGTGGATGCCATGGGGATCTTGGCAAGAGCATTTTTAGAGTAGTGCTGGGGTTAACGCCTTTTTTGGGTGGGTTTAGCAGAGAATGGAAAGGAAGCAAAGGAATTTATTTCAAGTTTGATGCAAAGGGGGACATGGTGGTAGCTGTTAGGGGAAGTGGAACTAGGAGAATTTATTATGTTTCATTTATGGTAAAATACACAGCATACAATATTTACCATTTTAACCACTTTAATTGTGTGGTTCAGTGGCATTAAGTGCATTCACACTGTGGTCCAACCATCACCATCATTTATCTCCAGAACTTTTTCATCTCCCCAAACTGAAACTGTGTGTTTTTTAAATACAGCATGTTTATATGCTGGTGAGAATTACCCAGTTGAAGGAGGTGGAAATTAATGTTGTAGGAGAGTGAGGAAAAATTGTTGAAATGCTTTCCTAGATTAGGGGAGGAGTGAATCTGGCATACAAGTAGAGGGACTGGCTCTTGGACTGTGGGTAATTCACATAGAGTAATGGGAGGGAAGGCAGAGTTATGTGTATGGATGCTGACAGGTGCCGCAATGTGTGGAAGTTCTCTTCTGACTGTTTCAATTTTCTCAGCAAAGTAGGAAACAAGGTCATTAGCTAAGAGTATGGGGGAGGAGTTGTTTGAAGGTTGAGCAGAAGGAGGGCGTGAAGTAGTCATCTTGGAGAGTAGATGGGTGAACAGAATAAGCCAGAGGGATAGTATGATTGTCAGGCTCAGTCAGTGCTCATCTTTGGTTCATGGTCGTGAATTCAAAGTGAAGCCAGTCAACATGATTGTGTGCTCTTCTCCAGCTACATTCAATCGCATGGGATTTTGCCAAGGAAGAAAGGGAATTATTATAAAGATAGATCATGAATGTGAGTTGGGACAGTAGAGAAGAGAGGGCATCATATTCACTGTAAAATGATGGTAATATCAGAGGATTGGTGATCCTATTTAGATGAAGGAGTTGCTGGAATCCAAATCCAAGAGGAACTAAGGTGGAAGGTAGGAGGTGGTAGTTGGAGAGTGGGATGTGTGCATTTGAGATCATGGAGGGGTTTCAGTTCTTGATGATGACAAAAGACTGATTTAATTAGGAGAGTCATTGAGTACAGCAGGGTGAAGCAGAAGGTCATTAGGAAAGGATTTGAGGAACTGAGAAACCAAGGTGTTGCAATGATCACTTATGAGTATGATGAAATTTCTAAGTTAAGACAGTTTGTATACATAGATGAATGGCAGACATGTGCCCTGCACTCAAAGGGCTTTTTATCCAGCCCAGGAGATGGCTAAGTCTAAAGAAATTATTGTATAATGTGAAAAGTGCTATGATTGGAAAGGTCCCAGGTAAAGGGGACCACAAATGAACATCTAAACCCAGCCTTGGGAGTTGGGGAATCTTCCTAGAGGAAAGAGGTTTAAGTAGACATTTTGAAGAACAAATTCAAGCTAACAAGGTAAAGAAAATGCTTCAGAGAGTGGGAACAGTATGTGCAAAGGGATAAAGGAGAAACTGGGGCACAATGACGAACCTGGAGAAGTTATCCAGTTGCCATGGGCTATGGTGAAAGTTGAGTTTGGGAAATGTGCTGAATTGGATCATCATGTAGGGCCTTGGGGGCTGTGTTAAGGAAGTTGGATTTATGCCATGAAGAACGGGGGCATATAGATGGGCTGGAGGAGAGAAGAGGGTATTGGAGAATGTTTAATAGATGAGTGGCATTACAGCTGGGTCCTCTTATCACTTATCTGTGGCTGGGTTATCAGGTGTCAGTTATCTGAATAATAAATTACCCCAGAACTTCGAAACTTAAAATAATATATATTTCTTTTCTCACAGTTTCTATGGGTCAAGAATTCAGATGTAACTAAGTGTTTCAGTCTTGGGTTTTGTACAAGGCTACAGATGAGATGTCAGCCAGTGCTTGATGAGGACTCTTAAGCTTGTTCATGTGACCGTTAGGAGGTGTCAGATCCTCAATGGCTGTTGGCCAAAGACACCAGTTCCCTGTTCATGACATCCAACTGACTTCCCTCAGAGCTAGTAAAGATAGAGATGGAGAGAGAGACTGTTTATTATCCTTTCATAACCCAATCGCAGAAGTGCCATCCCATCACTTTTGCCAGATTCTGTTTATTACAAGTGAGTCACTAAGTCCAGCCATGCTCAAAGGGAAAACATTGCACAGGGTCAGGAATAGCAGGAGTCTGGATCACTGCGGACCATGTCAGAGGCTGCCTCCCACAGTCCTGAGGGGGATTTTTTGGAGTTTGTCAGAGAGAGTTGAGGAGAAGATGGCACCAGAATTTTAAGGAAGTAGGAATAACATGGGCAGCAATGACATGAAGTCATGACATGCACTTCTTGTTCCAAATGATAGAAGATGCTGCTGCTAGGATTGGCTGTGACCAGGTTGTAAAGGTCTTGCCTGCTATGCTGAGAAGTTTGGTCTTCACTCTTTGTATCAAGAGATCATTTGAAGGCTTGTGTATAGGAAAGATTAGTTTTTGGTCTCTGATGGCTGGGTGGGGGGAAAATGGGAGTAGAAGGGTTCAGTGACAGGGATGACCTTTCAGAGGTAGGATCTGAAAAAGATCAGTTGAGTGATGAGGAGGCCTGAGCCAAAGGAATGGCAATGGGATTGTGAAGGGGGCCAGATCCAGAGGTTGTTAGCCAATAATTAACTACTCTTGGGGCACCTCCTAGGAGGGCATCATACGCCAGAGGTTCTGAAGTCTTCCTCTTGGATCACTGAGGGTTCTGGCTAGAACCAGGTACCTAATTCAGCATGAGTAAGACATTGCCCCTGGTGGATGGCAAGGGGAATCTGTCCCAGTACACACAGCCTTTGCCTGTGAATTTAAGGCACATATTCCTAGTTTTGTTGGCTGACAGCAAAGAAAGGTTTAGTTCAGAGCCTTTTTCCATGTTGTTTTTTTAAAAAAAATACTTAATTTTATTCAGAACAAATTTAGGTTCACAACAAAATTGAGAAGAGATGCAGAGATATTCCATACTTGTTTCCCCACACGTGTAACCTCCTAATTATCTATATCCCTGGCAGAGTGGCACGTTTGCTACAACCAATGAACCTACATCAACGCATCATTTTCACCCTAAGTTCGTGCTTTACGTTAGAGTTCACTCTTGGTGTGGTAGAGTCTATGGATTTGGACAAATGTGTAAGGATATGTATTCATTATTATGATAAGAATATTTCCACTGCTCTAAAAATCTTCTATGCACCACCTACTCATCTCTCCCTCTCCACAACCTCTGGCAACCACTCATCTTTTCACTGTCTTCATGGTTTCCCCTCTTCTAGAAAGTCGTATAGCTGGAATCATATAGGATGTAGTGTTTACAGATCGGCTTCTTTCACTTAGTAACAAGCATTTAAGTTTCCTCTATGTCTCTATTAGCCCATTTTCATTACTATTACTGACATACCTGAGACAGTGGGATGATTCATTTAAAAAGAGGTTTATTTTGGCTCATAGTTCTGAAAGCACAAGGTCTGTGAGCCACATCTTGTGATGGTGTGCTGACAGAGTCCCAGCAGGTAATGGCAAGAGGCAGGGAGTGCATGCATGTATGTGTGCATATCTGACAGGTCTCTCTAACTTCTTATAAAGCCGTTAGGATTCAATCAGGGGGTCTGTACCCTAGTGCACTTATTAAATCCTAATCCCTTTCCTCAAACCTTACCTCTAAAAACCATAGTCAATTTGAATTTCCTCTCTCTCCCTCTCTCTCTCTCTCTTTTGGGGGGCAGGTACTGGGCATTGAACCCAGGGGTGCTGAGTCACATCCCCAGCCCTTTTTTATTCTTTATTTTGAGACAGAATCTCACTAAGTTGCTTAGGACCTCATTAAATTGCTGAGATTGGTCTCAAAGTTGCAATTCTCCTGCCTCAGCCTCCAGTCCACTCTCTTAATACCTCACAATGGGGATTAAATTTGAACACAGGAAGCCTTGGAGGACATTTATACCATTTCCAAACCACAGCAATATTTTTCATGACACTCATTTCTTTTTGGTGCTGATTAATAATATCTGATTATCTGGATCTACCATAGTTTACTTATCCATTCACTTACTGAAGGACGTGGCAATTGCTTCCATGTTTTGGCAATTATAAACAAACACTGACAACGTCCAATGCTGGTGAGGTGGAGCCACAGGAACTCTCGTTCATTGCTGGTGGGAATGCAAAAATGATATATCTGCTTTAGAAGGCAGTTTAATAGTCTTACTAAAACTAACATACTTTTATGATATAATCCAGCAACTGTGCTCTTTGGTATTTATCCAAAGAAACTAAAAACTCATCTCCACACAAAAACCTGGGCGTGGATATTTATAGCAGCTTTACTTAATGTGTCTCCTGTGTATAGAATCCCATTCAGATTATGGGGAGCATAGAATACAAGGCTCCGTTGAAGAGCTTTCAGCTTAGGCTTGGGTCAGAAGAGATGTGGTTATTCATTTGAGGACACTGTCAGGGCAGGACAGACTCCATATGGTCCAGGTATATGGCAGCAGTAATTTGAGAGGCTGCTGATTTCTCTGTGGGGCTTTGAAGAGTAGTGAATCCTCACAGGATGCCAAACTTCTACTCCTATTGGTTAGGCAAGGGGTCTCATTCTCTCCTTATACAATCCAGATCAGCTTTCAGAATTTCTGGGTGAGTTAGTGCCATCCCAAGAAGGGATCTAGGCCCCAAGTTACCATTTGGCTAAGGGGGAGCTCTTTGTGGCTAAGACGGAACAGAGACCCATAGTTTTCATCTGTAACGCAGTGAACTATACAGCCCAGGGAAGTTTGTGCTGCCATTTTTCTAAAATCGTCTGGGAAAGGGTCGGATCGGATTGGAAGATGAGTGCTAAGTGACTCCAACATGCCAGAAATAAGGTGCAGAATGTGCACCAGTGTTATGTAATTGGCACTTGCTGCTTCATTCAGTCCTTATAACAGCTGTAGGAGACTGGCACTATTGCTATCTTACCATTTTTCATACGGGAAACTGAGACTCAGAGAGGTTAAGTAACTTGTTTCAGGCCACACAGTTAGAAGGAGGCAGAGGCAGGCCTTTCTGACTACACAGGTTATGTTCTTATCTCCCTGTCTTCATGCTTTTATTGTTTTGAACCCATCAATCTTGTCTCTGATTTTATCATTTGTCAAAACGTTATTTTCCCTCCACTGCTGTCAAAACGTTATTTTCCCTCAGTGTCTTTCCTTCAAAGTTTTAAGTTCACATTTAATGCTGACCCATCTGAAATTCATTGTAGTGTATATACATTTCATTTGGTTTTAGTTTTGCTCTTTTGGTCACTAGTCAAAGTTAGTCTCCCTGAGCTAGCTCAGGTACAAATCGGCTCACTGTAAAGAGACTTAGAGTAGTAAGGAGTACAGGATCTCTAAGCAGCCCAAAGAGAGGGTCTGTAACAGGACTCGATATTAGAGAAATTGAATAAGATCTGATGGCCTTTGCCCTTCTTTTTTCACTAAATAATAGCTGCTCAGTAAGGATTTGTTGAATCAGTGCAGCAAGCCGTTACATGGTCATATATCCAGTGAAAGGGGCTAGCAACACCCCTTTCACCTGGCTGGTTTGCTAGGCTGCTTGAAGGATATGGCAGAAGCAACCCTAGGGCTGTACACTTGTGGGACAGATCTCTGTCTTCCCCATGTGTCTTATGCTTAGACTTGGAGCTTCTCCTCAGTGATTGCAGCCAAATGGGACATATGAATGCCAGTCTGCCCATGTGTGCACTTTCCCATGCGTTTTCCCTTACTTCTGTTCTCATGAAATGCCGCTGAAGAGTGACAGTGCCTCTGACAGGCCTGGTGGCCGTGGGTCTCAGAGCACTGGGCTTCCTAGTGACCATGATGACTTCAAGAAGTAGAGAGAAGGGAAGATCTGGAGTTCAGGTATTGGCTCTACCAGAGCTGTGTGCTGTCGGACTGATTCTTAGCTTCTCTGTGACTTGGTCTTCTGATCTATAAAAGGAGGGTTTCTAGCTCTTGAGTCCTATGAATTGCTAAGTTGGGCACAAGGTCACAGGGAAAGGGCAGCACATTCATCGCCCCCTGAAGTCCCCCATGGATGAGTATAAGCAGGTGGCCCCATTAATGGAGGAGTGTCTGAGAGGGGAAGAATCTTTCTTACGGTTCAGGTGGGACTCTTCGCTCTAAAGATACTTGGAAACCAACTCTAATGTGGTGATCCAGGCCTCTTGAGGTGCTGGGAGTGAAGATGCAGAGGAAGGACATGCAAATAGGCCTCCTGTTTACAGCTGCTGTGGTCCTGTCTGTGTACCCCTCCCCCCAGCTGTGGCTCATCTCTATTTGAGCTCTTGATCCTAAACTGTTCTGTTTGTGTCTGTTATGGCTCCAGAGTGAAATGAGCAATTTATTTTTCTCCAGTTGGAAGCGGAAGGTTGCTTAATGTAAGTAATAAAGTCCTTGGTGCTCTGCACCCTGCGGCCTGTTAACTGCCAAGTCAGATCTTGTTTGAAGCAGAGGCACAGGATGAGACAGGTTGGTGGCTCCTGATGCCCCTTGGAACCACCTGAGTTTCTTCAAAGTGCAGAGGAGGGGGTCATTCATGGTTCTATTCTCCTAGAGTAGGGCTTCTCAGTGCTGACACTCTTCACATTTTAAGCCAAATAAATAATCCTTTGTCCTGGAGTGCTATATCAGGCATGGTAAGATGCATCCCTGTCTTCTTTCCACTAGATGCCAGTAGCATCTCCCTGCCACCACCTCGCCCCCAATAGTCACCACATGCAAAAAAAAAAGTCTCTAGATATGCCAACTGTCCCTGGGGGACATCATCCCAGTTAAGAACCATTGCCCTGAAGCTGCCACTGCACACGTACACAGCTTGTGAGAACCATGGTCTATGATTTCAGTTTTACTTCTGACTCACTGAAAACTCCAGGGCAAGTTAATGACTCTACAATGCCAGCGGCAGGTAGGGGGCTCTATATTTTCCTTATTAGAAAAGTGACATGTTTGTTGGAGAAAATTTAGAAGCAATAGAAAATTATAAAGAACAAACCTTTTAAAGGACCTGTCAACATTTCACGCATCTAGAAACAGCCACCATTAAGGTGTATTTTCTTGCTGCATCTTTTATTTGCACATGAGATCGCCTTTCCTCTACCTCACACACTTCAAAGCAGGATCATGTCTTCCTATGTAACAAACTGCTCTTGGATTTTTAATGCATACATATTAGGCTATCTAGGAATTTTCCCATACTTTATTCATCCACTCTCAGTTGTGGAACATTATCATAACCAATTTTCTTACTACTAGAGATAATGCTGGGATAACAACTTTGTACTTTAATCTTTGTGTGCAGCTCTGATTTCCTTGGGATAATTCCTAGAAGCAGGATTGCTGGGTCAAAGGATAGGAACATTTTCAAGGCATTTGGTACTTGTGATCCAGCTGCTCTCCAGAATGGTTGTGCCATTTCATGCAAGCAGTGTATGAGAGAGCCAAATGGGGGCAATCGGCACTTTAAAGCTTTCTTTGATAGCTCAGGCTGCCGAAGCTGAATAATCTCCATTTTGTTTGTAATACTGTACAAGAGCCCTACAAAGCACAGTGGTGGACTGCTTTCATGGTACGGTCAGGCAGAACATGTACTGAACAGGATGAGTGACAGATGGCATCTTTGAGTGTTATTGACAGAAGTCAGAACCAAGACTGAAGGCCCTCAGCAGGTCAGGTCGTGTGATAATCCTTGCTTTTTGACTTGACCCCAGGAATGGGGCAGTCTATGCTAATGGCCCTTTTCTAGCTGGTCTTCAGATCTTTGACCCAGGATTTTTGGCATCTGGTTTTCTAGAGTAGGAGTCCTAGGGGCCTTTGTGGAAGGCTTAGATGATTACATCTCAGGTGGAGTTGGCTGGAAGAAGTTACTGCTAGTGTCAGCACATCCCTCCCTGTGCCCTCTCCTCCCCAGACTCCTGAATGTATTCTCGGCACTCTTGTTGAAAGAACAGTGCTGGAAGTGGAATTACTCATCTTGATGTGAGCCTAGCCCCCTGGGGAGCTGCAGATAGACTGGGCAGTAGAGTGGGCATATGGCATCTGAGGTGTTGGCCCCACGCAGTTGTGGATGTGATTATGATGATCCAACAGAGAATTTGGTAACCAGGAACACTTTGCCATGGCCATTGCTATCAAGAATGTAGTAACCATGAGGTCCAGGAGGTAAACTGAGGCAGGCAGTGATGTGCTCAGGAAGGCAGCTTTTGAAACTAAGAGCTTGCTGACTTCTGGAGGCAGACACTGCCAGACAGAAGCCCAGCTCTCTGAGTAGAAGTAAGACCATCCTGAGCTCACAGTGCTGGAAGGATGATCCGGGTTGGCTCTGCTGTGACAGTGATGGGGTGACTGTGTCAGGAGGAGAACACCAGCTCTTAGTCCCTGACCACCTTACTCTGGCTACTGGAATTGAGGGTGGAGGTCTCCAGTGACCTAACTGGTGTTGTTAATGGCAATTTCAGACCCTTCATCAGATCCTCTGATGTTCTTATGTGTGGGGAGAGAGAGGTTTAATTCTTTGGACCTGCTCCTTCGTAGGCCCATTTCAGCCTCAGAATCCAAGGTCTAATAGACTTTCTTTTGGGGGAGATCCACCGAATTCTCTATCTTTTGAGAGGATGTCAGGTTCATTTTGTTTCACAGGTGAAATTGGGGGGAAGTTACCTGAAGTTGCAAGGTAATGTTTAATCAATAGTAGATCTAGAGACATAATCTTTCCTTTTTAACTTTTTATTCTGCACTAATTTTAGATTCACAGAAAAGGTGCAAAAATAGCACACAGAGTTCCTGTACACCCCATCACCCAGCTTCCCTAATATTAACACCTTACATAACCATAGTACAATTATCAGAGCTAGGAATTAAAATGGCTGCAAACTAGTAACTAAGCCATAAGCCTATTGGAGTTTCTCCAGGTTCATACTCAAGTTCTTTCTGTTCCACGTGCCTACCTAGGACCCCATACTGCATTTAACCATTCTTCCTCCTTACCTTCCTTTCAATAGTAACCGTTTTTGTTTTTTTTTAGGTTTTTTTTTCCTTGTATGAGTTGACACTTTTGAAGAGTGGACCAGTTATTTTGAATAACATACCTCAGTTTGGGTTTGTCCAGTAGTTTCTCATTATTGACCTGAGGTTGTACCTTTTGACAAAATTAACAGAGTGACGTTGCAACCTTCTCAGTTGTGTCCTGACTGGTGTTGACAACTTTGGTCATGTGGTTGGGTAGCATCTGCCAAATTTCTTCATGGTGAAGTTATTATCTGTCCCTTTAGAGTTAGATATATTTTGGAGAACATACTTTAAAACTGTGGCAATCCTTTCTGTCTTCCAACTTCTGGCCACTAATGTTAGCATCCATTGGTGAAACAGTTATTTGTGGTATTTGATGGATGGTGATTTTGTATTGACCGTGTGCCTTCTACATTTATTAACTGGAAAATGCTCTATTGTATCTACTGGAAGATAGAGCTAGAGACATAATCTTCATGAGGAGTATTATTCCTTGTCCAAATCTTTATTTAAGAATAATAACTCTTGGGGCTGGAGCGGTGGCTCAGCGGTTACAGTGCTTGCCTGGCAGGCGGGAGTACGAGAGTTCAAACCCCAGCACCACGTACACATAGAAGTCTTGGAGCAATGAAAGCCACATGAAAAACTAAATAAAACTGATTCTCTCTCTCTCTCTGTCCCTGTCTCTTAAAAAAATGAACACTAACTCTTCAAAATGTGAACCATTTATCTCATGTTTCTATATACTACTTTCTTTTTGGTATTCACAGAAAACTCACAAAAATAGTACACATGGTGTCTATATACGCCTCACTCAACTTCCCCTAATATTGACATATTACATAATCATACTACTGTGACCCAAACTAGGAAACGACCTACTTTATTTAAAAGCTGTTAAAACAGCTAGGTAAAAGACCTGGTGGTGTGGTCAAGTGGACACTCTGGAGAGGAAAGGTAGAATTCACAGGATTTGTGAGAGGATTGGATGTACAGTAAGAGAAGAGAGGGTTTAGAAAGGTTCCAGGATATTTCACTTGTACAACTGGTCTTGCCATTTTTTGAATTGAGGAAGATTACAAGAAACATCCAGGTAATTTTGCCCATCGACTGACAAATTTCCTTTCTTCAGACACAGTGTTGAGACAAATTACCTCAATAAATTACTGCCATTTAGTAATTTAAACAACATAGCTTTATTATGTTGCCATTCTAGAGGTAAGAAGTCCAAAATCAGTCTTACTGTGCTAAAACCAAGGTGTTGGCAAGGCTGTGTTCCTCCTGGAGCCAAAGGGGAGGATTCATTTCCTTGCCTTTCCAGTTTTGAGCTAACTTCTCTCCTTCTTATGAGGACCCTTGTGATTACAGTGCGCCCACCCAGTAATCCAAGACTCTTAATTTAATAACTGCAAAGTCCTTTTTACTCTTCAAGTTAAAATACTCACAGGTTCTGGGAATTAACATGTGGACGTCTTTAAGGGGGCATAATATATTCTACTTCTCTTATTAATTACATTTCTTTCTTTTTTTAGTTTTTTTTTTTTAAAGAGAGAAAGGGACAGTGTGTGTCTGTCTGTCTGTCCATCTTTCTACCAGGGATTTAACCACTGAGCCACATCTCCTGCCCTTTTTATTTATTTATTTTCTATTTTGAGACAGTTGTTTAGGGCCTTGCTAAGTTGCTGAGGCTGGCTTTGAACTTGCGATCCTCCTACCTCAGGCTCCTGTGCTGCTGCAGGTACAGGCATGCACCACTGCTTTGGTTTTCTGTATTTTCTTTAGCCAGGATTCCCATTGATGAAGTAGCACTTTGTCTTGAGCATGGGTTTCTGACTAGTGATCTATGAATTTATGAAGAGGCATATTTAACACCTCTCATGTTTCCAGGTACTATAGCTGCAAAGGGGAGTTTGTTGGTTAATGGGCAAAATTGCCTGGGTAGAAGGCTGGGGATGTGGTTCAGTGGTAGAGTGCTTGCTTAGCATGCATGAGTCCCTGGATCAATTCTCAGCGCAAGAAAAACTTTTGTTCCCTGGATATCTCTTGTAATCTTACCCAATACAAAAAAGGCAAGATCAGTTTTTCAAGTCAAAAACTTTGGAGCTATCCTGAACTCTTCCTCTCTTCTCTCCACTTCCAAGCCTCTCACAGATTCATTAAGTTTCACCTTCAAAATACATTCAGAATCCAAGTACTTTTCATCATTTCTGTAGTTATCCACTTGGCCCAAGCCACCACAATCTCTTGCCTAGTTGTTTTAATAGTCTTGAGATCGGTCTCTGCTTCCACATAGACCCTCTTCAGTCTATTCTGAATATAGGAGCCAGAATGACTGAATAATCAAAAATAAATTGGCTCAGGCGCTAGAGCAGTGGCTCAGCGGTTATAGTGCTTGCCTGGCACGCACAAGGACCTGGGTTCAAACCCCAGCACCACGTACACAGCAAAGTGTCAGAGCAGCGAAAACCACAGGAAAAACTAAATGGGATTGATTCTCTCTCTCTCTCTCTCTCACTGTCCCTCTCTCTTTGAAAAAATAAAATTAAATAAGTAAATAAATAAATAAATAAATTGGCTCAGCTGGGCACAGAGGCACCTGTATGTAATTCTAGCAGCTCAGGAGGCTGATGGTGGGAGGATCACAAGTTCAAAGCCAGTCTGAGCAACTTAGCAAGGCCCTACCCTAAGCAACTTAGTAAGACCTTGGTTCAAAATAAAAGACAAAAAGGTGTGGGGATGTGAGGATGTGACTCAGTGGTTAAGCACCCCTGAGTTCAGTCCCTGGTACCAAAATAACAACAACAAAACTTAAATAACTCAGTTCACATAGTTCTCTGCCCCCTGCCTCACGTGGCTTGCTTCCTCGAGTAACTTGGCTAAAGCTGGCTTGCATGTTCTAGTTGCCCCCCTTGGACCCTGGCTCTATTTCTCCTACTTTCTGTACTTGGCCATCTTTGTTGTTTTCTGAACTGGCCACACTCATTCCTATCTCCAGGCCTTTTCATTCTTGTTTGCTTTCCTTGGAATATGCCTCATCCAGAAATCCGTGCGGCTTGTTTCCTTGTGTCTTCCCCTGCTACCTTCTCAGCGAGGATTCCCAGGCTGTCCTGTCTAAAATTACCACCCCCTATCATTTCCTCTCCTTTCTCTTTTATTCTTCATCTTAGCTCTCAGCATTATCTAACCACTGTGTATTTTGTTGTCTTGTGTCATCTGTCTCCTCTTCATAGGATTATAGACTCTGAGAAGACAAAGATTTTTTACTTTTCCCCCACCACATCTCTCGTATTAGAATAGTGCCTGGAGGGGCTGGAGCAGTGGCTCAGCAGTTACAGCGCTTGCCTGGCAGGCGAGAGGATGCGGGTTCGAACCCCAGCACCACATGCTCAACAAAGTGAGCAATGAAAGCCACATGAAAAACTAAATAAAATTGACTCTCTCTTTCTTTCTCCCTCTCTCTCTCACTGTCCTTCTCTCTACAAAAAAAAAAAAAAAAAAGTCCCTGGAAAGTAGCAGATGCTCAATAAGTGTGTATGGAATGAATGAGCATCTACCTTTATAATTGAGCAGTGTATTTATTGAATGCTACGTGAATCATGCTAGTGTGCTCATATGATATATGCTTTATGTTTATATAGATGAAAATAAATTATATGCTTTATGTTTAGATAGATGAAAATAAATTATAATTTGGTTAAAGTACAATAATAATAATAACTAATAATAATAATTCTTTGATTTGGGTAATAAAGTAGCCAGGTGTGTAAAGATAACCAATAATATCATCCTGAGCTTCTAAGGAAGTCTTGAATACTGTGAAATAAAGGTCACAGTTGCAGGTACTAGGGACAAATATGTCAGACAGTTTCTTCTTTGAAGTTCTGTTAGGTTAGTTGCAATGACACAAAGGAAAACGAACTGTACCTGGCTGGATTAACCAAGTGCCAGATGGATGGCATGGATGCTAACAAGATGTCTGGGAGAAGGAGGCCATCAGCCTCTGTAGCAGCTGGCTTCCAGTCCAAGGTCTCATGAAAACTGGGTCTGGAAAATCCAGAGAAGTCTGTGAGGTGTGATATAGCTAGAACATGGGGTGCGAGTGTGGAGAAAAGGCAGGAGATAGGCCAGCAAAAGAGGTCCCAGAGAGATGGCCCAGGACCTCCAGGGCCATGTGAGAGTTTAGTCTTCATTCTGTGGGCGGTGAGGAGCTACGGAAAAGAACTTGAAGAGGGGATGAAGTGATCACATCTGGCTGTGGAGATGGCTTAGGAAGAACTGAGTAAGGAGGAGAATTAGAAAGTTCTTGTAAGAATCCAGGGGAAAGATAAAGAAGAGCTGAAGTACAGTAGAAGCTGTAGAAAAGCAGGAAGGTAATAAATTGAAGAGAGGGTGTGAAGGGAGAGGGAGTAATTGCCTGTGGGGGTAAGAGAGAAAAGGTATTGAAGGTGATGCTGAGGTTTCTGACTTGGGCAACTGGATGGTTTATGGAACATAGAAGTCAGCCTGGGGCTTGGGCTGGCAGGAGTGGTACAGTGGATGGTGGAGGTGAAGACAAGGTAAGGAGGACCCCACTATCATCCTGATAGTCTGCCTCTGATCTCTTTGTGTTCCTTGATGCTTATAAAATTTGCATGGCTTTGTGGCCAAAAGGGATGGAGCCTGTCCTCAGGGCTGACTCCTGGTGCTCTGGGTCAGAGCTGCTCCTCTGAATGCTGTCCCCAACTCCCCTGGAAGCAGCACAAAGTCAATCCTGGCAGCAGCAAGAGGAGGTGTGGTGCCTGGGGAACACCTCTGAGGGCTCAGAAGGAAGCTGACAGGGAGCAGGAATAAGTGCCTGGGAGCCAAGTTCAGCTCGGCTCTATTTTGGGTGACAACATTTACAATGTTCCTTCACCCAGAATCATTCCGCCTGCCTGCCCGCCTTCGGTGTTTCCAGCTGATGGGTTCTCACGCCTACTTAACAACTGGCTTGGTTCAGGGGCTCCCTAGCTCACTGACTGCTGCCCTTCAGTCCCCACTGTTCAGCAAGATGCTCAAGTCCTTGGGTGTCTAGAATGCAAAGGTTGGTTCCCTCGTGGCTCTTAGGCAGAGGAGGGTGAGGGAGTAGTGTGGCGCAGAGGCAGAGGGGGTGGCAATGGTGAATGTCAGAGTTCAGGTACAGAGGTGTGTGGGCAATTGACTTGTATTTCTATGCTTCACTTCCTCTAAAAGACCAAGTTACTCAGGGAGAAAATGCTTGATAATGATAATATTTTGTGTTTCCACATCCCTTGTCTAGGAATCTCCAGGCTCAAGAACTGGAATCTACTGTTGCCTGGATTACTCTGGGTTAGCTGAATCTTTGGGATTTATAGGTTGTGCTTAAGGCTCTAGACACATCGTAGTTTGAAAGGGACAAGTGTCCTTTTAAGTTAAAAACTTAAGAGTGCTAGGCGTAGTGGTGCACACTTATGTAGCCCCAGCAGCTCAGGAGGCTGAGGTGGGAGGATTGCAAGTTCGAGGCCAGCTTCAGCAAATTAGTAAGACCCTATCTCAAAATAAAAAATAAAAATGGGCTGGGGAGGTGGCTCAGTGGTTAAGTGCCCTTGGGTTCAATCACTGGTACCAAACCAAACCAAACCCAACAAAAACTTAACAGTATTACACGTTCATTATACACAATTCATGGGAGTGCAAAGAAAAGAATAAAATGATCCATAATCACATTACTCAGAGACAACTCTTTTGATTTCCTGGGTATGTGCTTATGTGAGTGGCAGCCCTGCATGTCATCTTTCTCCCGGCTCCCTCAAGATGAGGGTAGATTGGGGCACACATGCTCAGCACCAAAATGTTCTCCTCTGATGTAGTCTGGGTGATTTCCCTCCTATGACACTCTTTTTTCAAAAGGGAAGTCATTGTCCTTGCAAAGACTGTTGGTTCTTCCAGGAAGGAATGGTGTTTGGAGGAACTCAGCATGGGACAGGGTACAGTAGGAAGATAAGATTGAAGTTGTATAATAATCTTTCCTCCTGAACAATGATTCCAAAGAGCTACAGAGTAAAAAACTTTAGTTCCTTTCCTCTTTTGGTGAGATGGCTGCATAGGGCAATGTAGGCTAGATTCACCATTAAGCTGAGTAGCTAGACCACGTGGATGAATGAAGAACCAAAGGCATTGCAGAGAAAGATACATCGTACCAGGGATTAAACCCAGGGGCATTTAACCACTGAGCCACATCTCCAGCCTCCCATTTATTAAATTTTTTATTTTGAGACTGGGTCTTGCTAGGTTGCTTAGGGCCTTGCTAAATTGGTGAGGCTGGCTTTGAACTCATGATTCTCCTGCCTCAGCCTCCTGAGTCGCTGGGATTACAGGCATGAGCCACTGCACCCAGAACAGAGAAAGATTTTTAAAGCAATGTAGCAACTCTTGGAAAAAATATGCTAAGTTACCATCAAATCCTCCAACCAGTTTGTAATGAGCAGATTCTCCACTGATATTTTGGTATGGGGTCAGCTGAGGCAGAACATGATGTTAGAACTGGACGCAGATAGTTTATGAGAGGTAATTCCAGGAAGCAGGAATGAGGGATCAGCATGAGTGGGAATGAGGCAGGGAAAGAGAAGGGCTACAGCTAAAGTTTCCACCATGCGTATTGGGGACTTGGTTAAATCTAACCTTCCTGGAGGTCACGTGTAACACCTTATGGAACTGTCTGCTTTCAGGCGGAGAGTCTGAGTCCCCCATTCTGCAAAGCAGGCTGGCTCCTACCTACTCTGGCTAAGCACTGTCTATGAGCGTCAGAAAAAGTCCAGGGCACATGTGCTTGAGGGCATGTGCCTCACACAAGACAGCTGAGCTGAAAGAAGTAGGGAGTTGGCCAAGGCGATGTGGTACAGGGGCTGGAGCCTTCTGCTATAACTTAGAAAATTTAGAACCCTTTTTAGTTTCACTTATTTAAGCAGTTTTTGCCCTTTAACTGCTCTTCTCATCCCCTATTCTTGCAATTTTTTGGTCTCACCCCATATCTCAAGTGATAGTATATTTCTTTGACTTTGAACGGTAGGTGATGTTTGCTTGTTTTCCAAACTTCTGACTCACAATTCAATTCTTAGTTCATAATTCTTCTTTTAGCCTTGTCAAGATCAAGTGCTGGGCCTCCTGAGGATCAGTCTCTCCCTCAGGTGATGTTCAGTCCTGAACTTTTGCAACACCAGCAGTAGAGACCAGAGTTGGAGGGAATGAGAAGAGCAGGATTGAGGCAGGTTATTTATCTTGAGGCCCCTGGCTGGATTAGGCTCCAGTTTGGAGATAGAGCACACACTGTGCGGCTCCAGACTAGGTTTGTGGATCTGCCAGGAGACCCTGACCCAGGCTTCTGAGTATCTGAGGAGGACAGATGCTGGCCCTCCAGGGCTTTGTTGGCCTAGGGTTCTGTCTAAATATACAAGTGTTGACCGTAATGGAGGCCTTTTTGCAGCCACTGGGGATTTTTCAGAACAATGTTCTGACTTGGAAGCTCTTTTGCAGGCAGGATTGAGATTGGTCTTTCATTTTTCTAGTGTATAAACCAGAGGCCCAAAGAGGTTAAATGATTTACCCAAGGCTGTGGTCATTCTTCACTGGTGACAGGGAAAGCTAGAACCTGGGCCTCTTGACTTCCAACCAGATTCTTGAATTTCAACTCCCCCGTGCCTTCTCGCCAACTTAGTAACAAAGGACTCATGTTCCTTTGCTTTGTCTCAACTGGGCACTTCAAGTCATGTGAGAGATCTGTGAAGAGAAGGCCCATGTTTACTCTCTACTCTTTGGTCAAGCCTAGGGAAGCGGGTGTTAAACAAAGGTTTCTAATTCACCTGGAGGGACAATCCTCAGGGCAACTGACTGCCAGGAAGGAAGATTAGCTTTGGCCCTCCAGGGTTCTGTTGGAACCCTGGCCCATGGCACTTCCTCAGGACCACATCCATCTGTGATAGTCCTCAGCCTGTGGGCAACTGGCTTTCAAGTTCTGCCTTCTTGATAAGTAGGATTCACATGCTCACTTTTCCTGGGAATTTGTTGCATCCTTGGTTCTGTTGAGGGCCCAGTGAGGCTATCTGCACTGACTACTGAGCCTTTGGCTCTGGGAGCTGTCTCCATCTATTTCTGAGCTTTGGCAGATGACATCCCATATGGCAGAGTCAGCTCTGCCATGTCTGTCCTTAGCTGGGATTAGGTTGTGGTATCTTTCCTTAATCCTTGGGTGCAGGTCTGTTTTGTTGACCTTTGTGCTTCTCCCCTCTTTCTCTAAAGAGCATGTGAAGGACTGTTTGGAGATAGAAGCAGCTTCCTGCTAACCCTTAGATCCAGTGTTGGCAGACATGTGTCAGATGGTCTTTGTAGGATCATCCCATTTATTCCTGCTGCTCTCTGAGTGTTAATCATAACTTTGATGGTTTAGAGCCAAGGAGATGAAGCTGGGTCAAAGACAGAGTGCTGAGCCTTAGTAGTGCCTTGGGATGACTGAAGAAAGATGAGCTGTTTTTCTGGATCCTCATTCCCAAAGACTACCCTAAATCACAATTAAAACTAGAAAATCTTCCCCCATTTCCCCTTTAGCTTTTAAAAATGAAATAATTAAAAATATGTATATTGAGTGTTAATTACATATGCCATCATTTTGGGTGTTTTCCCTTCTTTTCACTAAAAGAATTGGAATGTCCTGTAATACTTGTGAGGGCACAGCTCCAGTGGAGTCATAGGTCCTTTTATTTTGTGGGAACTATTGTGCATGACTCACCCTGGTCTTTGCTTTCTGGAAAGACAAGTCAGTTAGCAGGAGACAGAGGTCCTTGGCAGCCCACCCACGCCTGGCCTGAGAGCCATGCTGCGGGGAAGTCTCTGTTCCCTTCTCGTTTTGGGAATCTGCATGTTTCCCAGGTGCACAGCAGCTGGACCTAAATGGCTTCTGTCTGCACACGTGGGGGCCCTCCTTTCTAAATGCAGTCTTCTTCTACTTTGCATTTAAGTCAGGAAGTCACTGCAGCCCACTGTCTACCTAATTACAGTGCCAAGAAGAAAGGGTGCTTTTGCAGGACTGAACCTCTTTGGGAAAGGTTAAGAGAGGAGAGTGATGGAATCTACCCTTCCTCATTAGTGCAGGAGATAGGCTCTCTGTTCCCTGAAAAGCTGCTTCAGATGACCTCTTGGTCTAGACTCTGTGTCTGTCTCAGTCATCGCTGTCATCTGAATGTCACATCAGGACATGTGGGTGCTTCCTTTTCTGTCCCTTCCAGCAAGGTTAAGATTAATGTGTACTATAGTCTAATTTGAATGCTCATTAGTATTTTTAGAATACCCCTGTTATCACATATTTCCCAAATCTAAAACCTCCTGTCTCTCATGTCCAGATTCCTCAACTGCATCCAAGGCTTTTCATTTTCTAGCCCAGCCCCCTCACACCCTGATCTCACCTTCTTGAACCCTCTGCAGCTCATTAGAGCCAACTTTCTTGCTCACTGGCACCAAGCACATTTGCCTGCTGCTTCCTCTGTGCCCCACTGACTGCCCCCCTCCTTCCTTGTGTAGAACCTAGCTGAACTCTCCTTTCCTAGGCCGGCTCCAGACCTTCCTCTCAAAGTCTTCCCAGACCTATTTTGTCACGGTAACATCTCAGGGTTAACTTCTTGGCACTCTTGTCTGTACAGTCTGTTACACTTTATTTGGCATTTTTAAAAATTATGGCAGAAAGCACATAATATTCCTGTATTAACCAATTCCGGTCTATGGTGACATAGTGGTAAGTTTGATTATGATGTTAAATGACCTATCTCCAGAACTTTTCCATCTTTCGAAACTGAAACTCTGTACCCATTAAACAACAGCTTCCCATGTCACTTTATTTGGCATTGTATCAGTATTATATATCCTGACCTATTTAATTCAATTAGCATTCAGGGAGCACCAGTGTTCCAGGTAAGTCATTGGTAGGTTCAAGGGCACCATGAAGCCAGATAAGACACATCCACCAAATGGAAAAAGACTATAATTTTGTAAGAAATAAGAGTTTGCCTTTTCCTTTGTTGTGTCTCATGTCCCTAAATAGATAATATGAGAGCACCCCTCTTATGAGCCACAATTCTTTTTTTTTTGGAACAAGGCAGAATGAAGTGACTAAATAAGGCAGGTTCGGTTCTGAGGCTCCCTGACACCCAGGATGAGGACGAGCATACACTTACTATGTGTTGTTTGATAATTACATGAGTCTGTGTTCTCTTAACTAGATCATGCATTTTTTTAAAAAAGGAATTATTCTTTTGTGATAATGTTATTATTTTTAATAAAAAATACAGTATGTATCTGTCAAGGAAGTAAAACAAAACAGAAAAAATAGATAAGCAAAAGAAGATAAATAACAATAATAGGTCTCTTACCCAGACATGAGAATCATTAAACCTGTTGCTTCTGCCCTTTCAGAGATTTTACCATACAGATTCAGATACATATATAGACATTTTGTAACAAAAATAAAATCATATTATGGATGCATGCTTGTTTGATCATGTGATACAGTTTGAATATATTTACTTGTTAATAGATATTTTCCTATAATTTCACTACCACAGATATTTATTGAGGACCCACTGTGTCAGGCACCAAAGTGTGGGAGGAAATCGGCATGTTTGAGAAACCATAAGAAAGTCACTGGCTAAAACAGTGAGGAAGAGGGGAAATTGCATATTAAGTCAGAAAGACAGAGGTAGATGGGCCCCGTTGGGCCTTGTACTCCATGCTCCGAGCTTTGGATTTGTTCTGAAGTCTGTGAGTAGCCACTGGGGGGAAGTTACGGAATCTGTTTTAGGAAGACTGCCCCCTTCTATAAATGTAATTTACTCTGCTGACAAATTAAAAGAGAGACCCCACACATATAACCATCTCATTAGAGTTTTTAAAAAGTCAACAGCCTACAAAGGAAAACACCACACAACCAGGGGTCTGATGTCTTCACCAAGTGGACAGCAAGAGGGGAAAAAAAGAGACAGAGGGGCAACGGCAAGATCAGAGGAGATCCAAAAGACATTTAAACAATTAGGCTATACCAGGCCATTGCGCTTGGGGCTGCAAGTTTGGGTGAGGAAACTACTAAGACAAAGTAAAGAAGTGATCACCAAACAGCCAGGAGAGCAGATACTGTCGAGCAGGAAGGAGAGGGTCTTGCAACAGGGGGACGCTCGAGCTTCTGGGATGGCTGATTGTGTCTCCTTTTATAGCTTCTGGTATTGAATAATTAAGTTTTTTTTTGTGCTGTTTTCCATATTTGTGTTATTTTAGCTATTTGAAATTATTTTTTAAATCAACAACTATTTATGATAGAGTGGAGTGAAAGGGAACTTCCTAACCAGATAAGAGTGCCTATAAAAATGCTAGAGCAAACATCTTCCTAACTGGGGAAATATTAGAAATATTCACTTTAAAACTTGGGATGAGGGGTTGGGGGATTTAGCTCAGTGATAGAGCACTTGCCTGAGTTTGGTCCTCAGCCCTGAAGGTAAAAAAAAAAAAAAAAAAAATCCTTGAGATGAAACAAAGATACCCAGTACCAGCAGTGTGGGGGGCACGGGGTGTGGAGAGACAGAAAGAAAAAAGGAGGCATGAATATCAGAAAGCAAGAAATAAAATGGTCATTTGTTTGCATCTTTGTAATTACAGTACTCCTGCCTTATTCACAGTTTCACTTTCTGTGATTTTAGTTACCTACAGTCAACCTTAGCCTGAAAATATTAAATGGAGAATTCCAGAAATAAACAATTCAGGTTTAAATTGCATGCTATTCTGAGTAGAATGAGGAAATCTTTCTTATCACAATACATTGTCATAGTTTTCCTATTTTATTATTAGTTATTGTTAATCTTTTACCATGCCTCAGTTATAAAACTTCATGAGAAGTATGTATAAATGTACACAGTATGGGGAAAAAACAGTGTATGTAGTGTTCATTACATCCATATTTTCAGGCATATGCTGGGGTCTCAGTTACTTAACTGAGGAGAGGCTACTGTATTTACGTAGAAAACCTCAAACAAGGGGCTGGAGTGGTGGCCTGGCAGTTACAGCACTTGCCTGGCATGAGCAAGTACGTGAGTTCAAACCCCAGCACCACATATACAACAAAGTCTTGGAGCAATGAAAGCCACATGAAAAACTAAATAAAATTGTTTCTCTTTCTCTCACTGTCCCTCTATCTTTAAAAAAAAATTTAAAAAGGAAAGAAAGTCCCAAACAATATACAGACAAATTATTAGAAATCCATTAGGAATCCAGGAAAGTTTAGCTAGTTAGCTTGAAATAAGACAGGTGTGTTAAAGTAATTTGCATTTTATATGCTAACCAGTTAAAACCATAATCAAAGAAAAAACACATTTAAAATAGTATCAGAAAAAATCAGATACTTAAGAATAAATCCGACAAAGGCTGCACAAGTCTTCTATAGAAAAGCAGGTACAATTTCATTAAGTGATATAGGAAAAATAAATCAATGGAGGGAGATGATGCATTTGTAGAAAGGAAAATTTGGTGTCATAAAAATGTCAATTTTTCAGCTCTCCCCAATTTGACTAACAGATTCCAATTAAAACTCCAACATTGTGTGTGTGTGTGTGCATGTATTATTTAATAAGGATCCTAAAATTAATTCTGACAAAGAAAAGTAAGGGGAAAAAACTTGCTGTATCAAATATTGGGACTTATTGTGAAGCTAAGGTATTTAAAACAGTGTGTACTAGCACTGGGGATAAACAAATTGACCAATAAAATAGATTAGAAATCTCCGAAACAGACTCATACAGATAGGGACCTTTGATATATGATGTACCAGTGGAACTGGAAAAATCATATGCAAAAAGGTAAAATTGGATCCCTGCTTACACCCTGTACAAAACATCAACCCCAGATGGTTTAAGGATTGAAATATAATATTAAAACTCATGTGCTCGCTTTGGCAGCACATATACTACACATACATAGCATGCATGTATGAATGCGAAGCAACGAATCCCTTCAATATGTGAGAGACTATGTTGAACTAATAATTAAAAAAAAACTCACTGTAGAAAATGTAGGTGATTATCTTTCAGAATTTCAGAAGGTTAATATTTTTAAATAAGACACAGGAAGTATTTACTACAAAAGAAAAGCTGATGAATTTGGCTGCATTAATATTAAACATTGTTATATATCAAAAGATAACTTATAAAAGTGAAAAGACAATTTAGACTAGAAAAAAACGGGTTTTGCAGCATACACAACCAGCAAAGGATTAGAGTTAGAATATGTAGAAAAAATTCTTCCACAAATTAATAAGAAATGCACAAGTAACTCGACTGAAAAAAGAACTGGCCAAATGACAGAACAAGCATTTTACAGAACAAGAAACATTCAAGATCGATAAAAAAATGAAGAGAGGTTCAACATCATTAATGATGAAGGAGATGAAATTAAAATCACAGTTAGAAAAATTTTAGTAACACAGTGATTGGCAAAAATTAAAAAGTTTGATAATACCAGGTGTTAGGAAGGAAGTGGTTCCACAGGACCTCTTCAGAATTGCTAGTGAGAGTGTAGATTTGTGAGCAATTTAGAAAATGAAGTTAAATATTGACATATCCTAATATGCGCAAATCCCACGTGTATGTATGAGAGAGAGAGGAGAGAAACTCTTACACATGTAGAACAAGGAAGGTGAAATGTATTCTTCATGGCACCCTCATTTATTATACTAAAAATCTAGGGGAAGATCTCTAACTGCCCATTACAGAGAGCCTGGATAAACTAGGTCTGTAAACACAATGGTACATTAAAGAGCAGTTTAAATGAAAGAGCTATGGTGACTTGCAATAAACATGTAATACATGAGTTTCAGCAAGCAAATACTAAGTGCAAAAGTATTGCATAATACATGATAGTCCTTTATTGAATGAAAAAACATGGGGCTGGAGCGCTGGCTCAGCAATAGAGTGTTTGCCTGGCATGTACAAGGACCCGGGTTTGAACCCCAGCACCACATACACAATGAAGTGTCAGAAAACAAAAACCAAATGAAACTCTAAATAAAATTGATTCTCTTTTCTTTCTCTCTCTCTCTCTCTTTCTCTAGAAAAACAAAACAACAAAAAACAAAAAGATAAATAAAAATATGCATATTTAGGAATTGTTATAGGTATAACAACACCGTATAAAAAGGAAATCAAGGAAATGAGGGTTCAGGAGGATAACTGCCAGGCATGGATGGAGGGAAGGAGATGACCTAGGTAGGGGGTCAGATAGTTAGAGGTAGATGATGGGCAAAATCCTAGGCTTTGCTTTGGTTAGTAGGTTTGTGGATGCTTATTACACTTAAAAACAAACAGTTACACTGGGCCTAGTGGCCCACGCCTGTAATTCCAACTAATTGGAGGCTAAAGCAGAAGGATTGCAAATTTGCGGTTAGCCTGGGCAACTTAGCGAGACCCTGTCTCTAAATAAAAATAGAAAAGAGATCAGTGGTAAAGCACCCCTGGGTTCAATCCCCACTACCACAATAAAACAAAGCAAAACACCAGCTAGCTAGCCAGCTGCTCAGCAATGTAGGCTGCGCTGCTTGTAAAAGGTGTAAAAACAGAAGCAGGATGACAAGTTATGAGGCTACTTAGTAATCCTGGTGAATGGAGGTGATGCTTTATACTTGAAGGGTAGGGGTTGAAATGAAGAGTAATGGACAGAATCAGAACCTATGTTGCAGGTATAGAACATGTTCTGATGGCTTCGATGCGGGAGGCAAGAAAGTTTCTGTTATGAAGCTACCATCATGTATTTAACAATATGCTCTTAATGTGTATCTAGATTATTTAAAACATTTTTGTTCCATATAAAAAGATATAAAATGAATATCCTTGTAGCTTTTTTTTTTAAGAGAGAGGGACAATGAGACAGAGAGAGAGACAGAATCAATTTTTATTGAGTTTTTTTCACATGACTTTTGTTGCTCTGACACCTCATTGTGTACGTGGTGCTGGGGTTTGAACTCACATATTCGCGCATGCCAGGCAAACGCTGTAACCACCAAGCCACCACTCTAGCCCCTATCCTTGTAGCTAAATCAAACATCTTGAATTAATCTCTTTCTTTTTTTATGGGGTGAAATAGAAATCCATTTTATTTATATTTTTAAGTTAGGTTCACATTAAAATTGAAAGGAAGTTATAACTGTCACTGTGTATACTACAGCTATATATATATATATATATATAAATGTTGTTCATAGGTATAAGAATTATGTCATTGTATTTGGATTTTTTAGGAACAATATAGGACCCTAAAGAAAGGCAAGGGATCAGGGGATGGGAGGAGGGAGGTAGAGGGATGTGTGTGTTTGGGGGGGTATATTGGACAAATTGTGTTGCTGATTCGTGTGCCTTTAGGAATATGTGACAATGAATCCCATCGTTATGTAAAACTATAATGCACTAATGAAAAAGTCTATGTAAAACAAATTGAAAGGAAGTACAGAGGTTTCCTGTATCCCTTTCCCCCTTCCACACGTCCATTTTCAAATGTCCCCTCAGAGAGGTACATTTGTTATAATTGATGTGAACCTGCACTGACACATCCTAATGACACAGAAACCATAGTTTATACGACGGTTCATCCACTCCTGGTATACATTCTATGCTTTTGGACAAACGTATAGTGATTGGTATCCATCATTATTATTGTATCATACAGAGCATTTTCTCTGCCCTGAAAATCCTATGTGCTCTGCCTGTTCATCCTTTCCTCTCTGCCATCCCTGGAAACCACTGATCTTTTTACTGTCTTTTCCATAGTCATGTAGTTGGGGTCAGACAGTATACAATCATTTCAGGGTGTCTTCTTTCACTTAGTAAAATGCATGTAAGTTGTCTGCATGTCTTTTCATGGCTTCATAGCTCATTTCTTTTTTAGCATTGAAAAGTATTCTACTGTCTGGATGTACAGTGGTTTATTTACCCATTCATGTTCTAAAGGGTGTCTTGGTTGTTTCCAGGTTTGGACAATTATGAATAAAACTGCTATAAACATCAATGTACAGGTTTTTGTGTGGACATAACTTTTCAGCTCCTTTGAGCAAATACCAAACAGCATAATTGCTAGGTCATATGGTAAGAGTATGTTTAATTGTTTAATTTGTAAGAAACTACCAAACTGTCTTCTGAAGTGGCTGTCCCATTTTCATTCCCGCCAGCAACTAGTGGGTGCTCCTGTTGCTCCACATTCTTGCTAGCATTTGGTGTTGTTAGTGTTCTAGATTTTGGCACGTCTATAGATGTACATCTTGAATTAATTAAATTTTCTTTTTTGTGTGTGGTTCTGGGGATTGAACCTACAGCCTCACACAAGCTAGGCAAGTGCTTTACCACTGAACTGAATCCCCAACACCTTGAATTAATATCTTAAAATTAACTTCCAGAAATTAGTTGTTATACCAAAGGATATATCCATTTAAAAAAAAATAATAAAGAGAGAAGAACAGTGAGAGAGAGACAGAGAGAGAGAGAGGGGGACTGAATCAATTTTTATTGAGTTTTTCACATGGCTTTCGTTGCTCTGACACTTAGCTGTGTATGTGGGTGCTGGGTTTTGAACCTGTGTACTTGCACATGCTGGGCAAGTGCTGTAAGCGCCAAGTCACCACTCCAGTCCCTACCTTCATTTTCTTTTATTTTATTTTCAGGGCTGAGGATCGAACTTGGGGCCTTGCGCGTGCTAGGCAAGCACTCTGCCACTGAGCTAAATCCCCAACCCCTACATTCATTTTTTTAAAGAGAGAGTGAGAGACAGTTTTTATTTTTTTTTTCATCTGACCTTTGTTTCTCTGACACTTAGCTGTGTATGTGGTACTGGGATTCAAACCCGGGTCCTTATGCATGCCAGGCAAGCACTCCAACCACTGAGCAACCACTCCAGCCCCAGGATACATGCATTTAATAAGGCTTTGATACATATTACTATATTACTTTTTGACAACATATCCTTGTTTTCTACAGTGGGCGTCCTTAGAGTGCTGGACAGCTTTATTGGGTCATTTCCTGGAGCTTGCTGTCCAAGATATGATATAACATAATCCTCCTTCTTCTTGGGAAAATCTCCTTAACACATGGACCAGAGATCTCCTCCCTTCTTTCCTGATCATAGTCTTCTACTCGGATTCTGCTCACTCTGTCCTCCAAAGAACCTTAAGGTTCTAACAAACTGAGATTTTTCTCTGAGTCAGTTGGGTAAAGACTAAGCAAGTTTATAAAATAATTAAGTGATTACTCAAGTTTATGTCTTCACATAGTCTCTAGAGCTATGCCATCCATTATAGCAGCCACTAGCTACAGCTGGCAAACTAAATTATAATTTAAATTAACCTAAAATAAATAAAATAGAGAAATTTAGTTCCTCAGTTATGCCAATCACATTTCAAGAACTCAATAGCCCCATGTGGCTGGTGGCTACTGTATCGGATGATCCAGATATGGAACATTTCCATTGTCATAGAAAGTTCTACTGGACAGTACTGCAGTGGTTGGGTTATGAAATAAATATTCCCAGGGGTCCTTTTGGTGTGGGGTTGAGATGGTGGGTGAGGGTGAGGAAAGTTGTTGGTACCACTTGATATGACTAGCTAGATTTCTCTTTGCTGATGTCTGTATGATGCGTCATATCCATGTTCTTTTTACCTCTTTCTCTCTGGTCTTGAACTAGGGACTCCAGTTCTGTGACAGTTAAATCTTAAGGACTATAAGTGAGTGTGTTTAATAAGAAAAGTGCAAACACCAATTTAGGTCATGGCCAGACCTAAACCAAAGCAGTAGTCCCTCTGGTGCAATGTCCTGGGGGTGGGGGCAACATTGCAGGGGCCATGCCTGACATGGGGTCAGGGTGAGGCTTTGTCCAGGTTTGCAATGGTCCTAAGGAAGAATGTTAACTTGGAGCCAGAAATTCAGAATTCTTCATTCCTTCCTGTTGCCTCAGTTTCTTCTCATGTAGTGTGAACATAGAGCTGCCCCTCTGCATTTTGGAGATGCAAGAAGGAAGTGCACGGGGATGATGAAGCCTCAGGTTCCATATTCTCTCCTCTAATTCCGGAGCTGGGGTCGGCTCTGTGTTTATACTCTGCCTGTGAATACACCCTGCGCGTGAGAAATAGTTCTTGTCAGTGGCTTAAATATAGCCCTGGGAGCCCCAAATGCCACATTCTAGTCTTGGCTTGTTCACTGACTCATGGTATGACTATGAAAGTCACTTCCCCTCTCCTCCCAATGGGTCATCAGGAGTAGGGGGAGGATAATGGCCCTGAGTCACCTTCCAGAGAGGAGCTAATTAGGGCTCACTGAGGCAGAGAGGTGCAAAGCTGAACCGGCAACAGAAGAAGCAACTCTAGGTAGGATTCTGAGGAGGGGTCTGTCTGTCCCACTGCCTGGGAAAGCTGTCCGCCAGCCTCCTTGCATTATGAATAGCGGGGAGGTAGGCATAAATGTGAATGCATTTTTCTAAGGATGGTCCATAGCATTCATCAGATTCTTAGAAGTTAAATAACCCCAAAAGGTTTTGAATCATTGCCTTGGGGGGGTTGACTCCTTGGGTCCATTGGGGTCTGAGGAGAGGGGCAGCTTTTCCTGCTGGGGAGGGCAGCAAGGCCAAGCTTCTGCAGGAAGTCCAAGGGCAGCTTTCTTAAGTAGAAAGTGTATAGAACAAGCCTTGCATAAGGACCTGGGCCGGCACGTATTTAATGAGCCCCTACCAACGGCCTGGCACTGCGTTAGGCCCTCGAGGTGGAAATGAAATGCTTTTTGACTCATCTACATCTCCCGTGCTGCTGTAGTCCTCTCCTTCAGAGGCTTGGCCCACGTGCGATGAGTGTGTGTGCAGAGGCAGGAGCGCGTGGGCCTGCGCGGTGTGCTGTGCAAGACCCCAGGCTGAAAGGAAAATCTGGCTAAGGAACAGGGAAAGATCATGGAGGCCATGTGGGGAGGCAGAAGGGGTCTTGGGCTAGGTCTGAGGACACCTGGGTCCTCATCTTGAGATCACTTTGTGACCTTGGTGATCGCTTAGCTTCTCTATTCTTATGTCATCTATAAAATGGGCTGACTTCCGCCCTAGATACTGACAGTAGTTGTTGTGAGATATAAAAAAGGAATTTAACAAAAATTAACATGTTTTGTATTTTTTTTTGTTTTAAAGGTAATAAATGATCATTCTAAGAAATTTGGAAAATCCAGAAACATGTAAGCAAGAAAAATCATAATTCCATGCCAAAATGCCAAAATACATCCTCTTATAACGTTTTGATAATTTTTCCTCCAAATCATTTTTCCATACACATATTTTGTTCCTTATTAGATCTTAATGTTCATATAACTTTATACACTGCTTTCTCACCTAATATTATACAGTGACCATTTATCCATGTTATTAATTATTCTTCAGAAACCTGACTCTTAATGACTGGTGTTCCATCATCTGAAGCTACCAATTTTTTTTGACAAATCCCCAAGTGTAGGCCATTTATAAATTGCTTCCAAATATTTCATTGTTATAAATAATGCTGTGTTGAACATAGTATATAAATCTTTGTACTTCTCTTTCTTGCCTTATAATAAATTCTTAGAACTGAGAGTACCAGGGCAAAGTATGAATCTGATACAGTGTGATATACAGATGTAGATAGAGATACATATATATACACACACATGTTCATATGTGCTGTTCACATAAGTACGAGATGTTGATGAGGATGAGGATGTAATTGTTCATTTGTTATGAACATGAATTATTACATGCCTGTTGAGGGATTTCTGTGTATATGAAGTAAATGTTTTCCTGTTCCTGGGGCAGGGAGTGACATTTTGAATTCCACTAGGGCAACAGAATTAGTATCTATTTCTCTTTTAGAATTGTCTTGTGCCAGGAAAACAAATAATTCCTGGTAAGAAAGTTTCAGTTTAAGAGGGCAGAGAGTTTAGGCAAAGTATCATTTTAAAAGGACAAATACAGGGGATACAGCCCAGTGGGCATGTACTTAGCATGCACCAGGCCCTGGGTTCAGTCCCCAGCACCCAAACCAAAGCAAAACAAAATGGACAAACTTTTTCCTAAGTGTTCGAAACTCTAGATTCCAGACTAAACCCAGGAAACTTGCTAATAACATAAATAAGTCACATCATTTCTCAGACCTCAGTACGGTCACCTATCAAATGGGGAGGCTTGTTTTTAACCTGTCGTGAAGGACTATTGTGAGGATGTAGAATGCGTATGTAAAAGTAACCGGTGAGTAAAGGCTCTTCTGCTTCTCAACATGAGGCCTGGTGGGAGCAGCAGAAAACTCTCTCTGAAGGGAGAATCCCAGGCAGCAAAAGGAAGTGTCTGAGGGGCTGACAGAGAAGCACGGCTTGGAAACTGTTATGAGTTTGTCAGAGGTCTCCGTGGGCCTCTGCCCTGGGGACCATTCCCAGACTCAGGCCCTTGACGGCTCCTCTCCTGAGAAACAGAGAAGTTTCTCAAGTGACACTGGGTACCTTGGGATCAACTGTCCGGAAGTCTGGCCAAACTCACAGCCACCTTGCCTTCCAAATCTGAAGATAGGCTGGCTCCTGGGCTGTGGAAATGGGGGTGGGATTTGGGAGAGGTCACTGAGCCATCTGCTTACCTCCAGGAGTGAGACTGTGAGAATCGGGAAGGAATATCCTTATGAATGGCTCCTCCCTGTTCACAGGAATGTGAAAGCATCCCAGCCCCCAGCAGCCAGAAACCTAGTGTCATAAACAGAGGCTTTGGTACTGGGCAGCCAGGGGAAAGCTAATTCCCCAGACATCAGGGCTTAGCCTGGCAGAGATGGGAGCTGAACTGATAACGCTTGATAAAAGGAAGCTGGGAGAGCAGAGGGACTGCAGAGATGAGGGGGAGGCACCCTGTTAGTGCAGTCTGATGGAGGCCAATCATAACCGTCAGGCTAGATGACTCCATCTCAGCTAGGAAAGACTGCTACACAAGAAAGGTCTGGTCTGAAGAGCGTGTCGCCTGCATCCTGGACCAAGGGACAACAAGTACTTTACAGGGGAATGAGAAGAGGATATAGTACCTGAAAGTTGTGAAGAAATAATTACTGGCGTTTTCTGAGTTTGGCCCAAACCAGGAGAACACAGAACAATTCCAACATAGAGTCCCAACTCTCTAACTCAAGCCTCCCTGTGCAGGACAGCCTAGGGCCCTGCTGGCTCTCTTGCAGCACTTTTACTCTAGTTGATGAAGACTTGAAGAAGCACCTAACGAATGGTTAAAAACTGCTCCAAGTGTGCAAGGTCTTGTGGTGCAGACCAGACTGCTATAAGAGCTCAGGAAAGGCAGAGGTTGGTGTAGGCTGAAGTGAGTGGAATGGGTTGCACAGAGAATGGGCAGGACCCAGCTCTGCTTGTATTATGAGCAGGTAGGAGGTGGAGAGGAGTAACTTTAGTAAAGATGGGAAAGGGCTGGGACAGCAACGATGCCCTGGACTCTTCAGCTGTGGGCTGAGTGGCTGGGAGGAAGGGACAGGCATCAGGTTGGAGATTACCCTGAATTCCAGGCAGAATTTAGGCTTGACTCTGTGGTGACTAGGGAGTGGAAAGAACCCCTGATGTGAGGAAGTATGGGAAGCCAGGCTTCGCTGAATTATTTCCTTTTCTCCCTCAGGGAGGTCTCCTAACTCCTGAGCCAGCCAGGTCTCCCCTGAGAGCTGAGCTGTACAGTCCAAGCGTGATCCCTGGCTCACACAGCCTGGGGTTTGTTGTCAAGCTAATCCTTCTCCAGCATCACCTCTTTACTTCCTCACCACCATCACATGGTCCCCTCTAGGTTGGCAGGCTGCTGGGGGTATAGACACTGGGAGCTTGCTCTGTATGAGGACCCAGATGAGAATAAGACTCAGTTTATCTGGGCGTGGTGGTGCATGCCTGTAAACCCAGTAAGTCGGGAGGCTGAGTCAGGAGGATTGTTAGTTCAAAACCAGCATCCGCAATGTAGCTGTCTCGAAATAAAATATAAAAAAAAGGGCTAGGGATGTGGCTAAGTGGTTAAGCACCCTTGGGTTCTATCCATGGTGCACGTACACACACACACACACACACACACACACACACACACACAAAGACCCAGCCTCTATCTTCAGAGATCACAGCCTGATGGGGCCAGATTAAATGGCACATGAAAAGCATGACAGGTGTCTCTTTTCCTGGCAGCCTGGAGTCTCCAGTGTTGAACTGAGTCTTCCTCATAATGTCCCTCGAATTGCATGGGCTCTAGGTGACATTCTGGGCATTCTGGGACCTGTTCCTTGACCATTTCCTTATTTCTGAGGTAATCTCTGAGCTTTGGTGCCTGGGGTAGAACCAGAACTTCAGCTCTACTCTCCATAGCCACATGGACTCTCTCCAGATTAGCAGGGGGAAGGTGGAAGGTGAGTTAGGACACCTAAGAGTTCCACAGGAGAGAGATCTGGGGAAAGCAGGGAGGGCAACAGGCTTCTGGGAAGGATGGCCCTCCCACATGGCTGTGCAGGGAGGTGGGCTACATTTTCCTGTCTGCAAACTCCAGTCCTAGGAGTCCAAGCCTCTTCTGGGAGAAGGAGATCTTGGAGGGGCATAGATGGCAAGGAAGCAGTGCCCACTCCCGATAAGCAGTGCGCTCAGGCTCAGGCTGTGCCCCGGGTGAGCAGCACTCAGCAGCAGCTCAGAGCCTATACGGCAGCCCAGCCTCAAACCCGCTGGCTCTGTTCTGGGCCTTCATTTCTGCATCAGTCACACCACAGGAAGCCCTTCCTAGGGGGCTGCTGCTACTGTTGATGCTTTTGCCAAATCTTCACAGCCTTGCTGCACCCCAGGAGCTAATGCTTGTCTCCATCCTCCTGCCTGCCCCTCCGGAGCATTTACGGAAACCTCTTCTCTGCACAACCAGGCTTCTTGTAGGGGAAAATCAAGTCAAGAGATGCATAGATTTCAGCCATTCAGGACAGAGAAGTAGGAGGGAGATTCCCCAGGGAGAAAGGGTTACCTGGTGAACTCAGAAAAGTTTGGAGGGGAGAGGATTTATAATGGTAGGAGGAAGGGACAGGGGAAGAAGCAAGGTTGAAAGCTCTGTTGGAGCCACTGATTGTAGGGTTTAGCGCTGGTGTTCAGGTGGAATCCCTCTTGTCTGAACAGCATTCTCTCCCACCCTTTCCTCAGAGCTCGGTGGGGTAGGAGGTGCTGATTAGCAGACTTAGACTCTTCTTGAAGGGGAATCATCTTCCTGCCTGCTACTCTTTCAGGGTATCTGGCCAGGGAATAGTGGGCAAGGTGGAAGGGTGTCTTTCCCCTAGGGGACACGCTGAAGCCAGACTTGGACTGGAAGCCAAGCTTATTTGCCTGTACATTCCTATGAATTAAGGCTTTAATTCTAATTTCAAGAAGTTCTCTATGTCCTGAAGACAATCTTGGAAGGAACAAAACAAGGTACAATGCAGATATAATTTTTTTTGTTGTTGTTAATTCAGTGAATTCGAAAGAAAAATCCCAGGGAAGGGTCATGCTCGGGTGGAATATTGGCTAAATTATATTGCTGTATTGTGTGCATGCATGAATATGTAACAACAAATCCCATCATTATGTATAGCTTTAATGCACCAATAGAAAAAGAAAGAAAACACAGTGAACCTGCAAAAAAGAAAAGAAAAAGAAAAAATCCCCCAGAGAACTGGGACTAAATGTATCTTGGGACGATGGTGTGATCTGAAGCAGCACCCCTGCTTCTGCAAGAGTCGGGAGAGAGCTGGGCTGCCTTGGCTGAACGTTTCCAATCCCTGGAACTGCTGAGTTCTTCCCAAGTTAAAAACTGGGAAGAGGGGCTGGAGTGGTTACGGTGGTTGCCTGGCACATACAGGGACGCGGGTTGGAACCCCAGCACCACATAGAGACGAAATAAAATTGATTCTTTCTCTCTCACACTATTTCTCTCTCTCGTTAAAAATGAAAGAAAGAAAGATAGATAGATAGAAAAGGGCTGGAGCAATGGCTCCACACTTGCCCAGCATGCACAAGTATGCAAGTTCAAACCCCACGTACACAATGACTCTCAGAGCAACGAACACCACATGGAAAACTAAATAAAAATTGTTTCTCTCTCTCTCTCTCTTAAAAAAAAAACTGGGAGGAATCTTAAGGGCTATCATCACCAAACCATCTGGAGACATCCAGATGTTCAGGGAGGAAGAGGAAGGAAGAGGCAATGATAAACAGAAATGACATGAGATGTGACCAAGTCGAGCAATCTTCTATGGAACCTGATGGGCCTTGTTGTTTTGTTTTCTTTTGTTTCTGGAGTTACCAAATTTCTTAAGTTCCAGCAAAGTATTTCCACTTTGTAGAGTCTCTTATATTTGTTATATATTACTGCATAAAAATTATCTCAAAACTTGGTGACTTAAAACAGTGACCATTTGTAATCTTACAGTTTCTGTGTATCAGGAACCCGGGCATGACTCAGCTGGGTGCTTCTGGATCCAGGTCCCTGTGCTGTTGCAGTCAAGCTGTCATCCAGGACAGCAGTCATCTCATCTGGGGCTGACAGGGCTGCTTCTCAGCACATCCTCATGTTGTTGGCAGACTTTAGAAGATCTGCTTCCAAGCTCACTTGCTTGAGCCTCTCCACAGGGCACCCTTATAACGTGATGGCTAGTTTCCCCAAGATAAGCAACCCAAGATGGTTGCCAGTCTTCTGTGTCCTAATCTCAGATATGACATCTCATCATCCTCCATATTCTGTTCATTAGATGAGAGTCCATAAGTCCAGCCCACCCTCAAGGGAAGATTAAAAAGGACATAAATACTGAGAGATAAGATTATCAGGGGCTAATTGTACAGACTGCCTACCACACCTGTCATTTTGACTTCACACATACACACACAAATCTGTTCTAGACAGGGAGAAATACTCTGTAATTGTATTTGTTTGTTTTCTGTTACTATAATAAAGTACCTGAGGCTGTGTACTCTATAAAGAAAAGAGGTTTTTAAACTCACTATTTTGAGAGCTGAAAGTCTAAACATCATAGCACCAACTCTGGTGAGGATGACCCTGGATATATCCCATCATGGTGGGAGCATGCATGAGAGGGAGAGATCACATTAAGAAAAAGGAAGACAGAGAGAAGAGAGGATCCAGTAACGACCTCCTGCATTAAAGGTTCTCATCCTCTTAACATCACGACCCTGGGGACCAAGCTTCCAGCACATAAACCTTTGGGGAACAAATCACATCCAAACTATAATGACAGGTAAGGAGGAAGACGGACTCCAGGGAGATGAGGAGTTCTGCTAGGGTTACAGACATGTGAACATTGACCTCAGATTTAACATCTTTCTCTGTCTGCTACCTTGAATCCTAGCATACCCACTGCCTGCTGAAACTCATATTGAGAGCTGTGGCTGACTTCACTCAACTGAGCTGGCTGACTTGCTGCCTGATTCTTTCTGGCTGTTTCCAGATTCTCAGGGACATTGCTCATAATTCTCTCCTCTTATAATAAGAAAAACTTCTACTATACTCCTTTAATTTATTTTTAATAAACATTTTATTTTAGAAGTTTTAGACTTATAGGAACATTACAAAGACAGTCCAGAGTGTTCCTATCCATCCCAACCCAGTTTTATCTATCATGAACATTTTACCTTAGTTTGATCCATTTGTTAGAATTAATGAACCAATATTGATACATTATTATGAATGAATCAAAACCTATACTTTCTTTATTCAGATTTCTTTACTAGCCCTTTGCAAGGAAAAAAAAAACCAAAACGCCAGGCAGTGGGCTATATATTATTTTGATTAATTCTTAGACAAGTCCTGCAAGGTTGGCACTATTATTATCTCTATTTTACAGAACACAAAGGCACAAAGAGGTGAAGGAACTTGGCAAGATCGCAGAGATGTGTGGAAGCAAAGTGAACATTTGAACAATGGTCTCCCTCCCTCCCATGCGGTTCTCTGAAGCATTTGTGCTTCTCTTCCTCTCTCTCTCATCTTCCCAGTCCTGCTTATGGGGAGGAAAATATTCACATAAGCACTAATCTGACATCTGGCCCAAAGCATAAGGAAAAGATAAGAACAGGCCAGAGACCGAAAGTGTTTTAGTACCTTGTCATCTAGCCTTCTCATCTGTGAGACCAAAGGATTAGGTTAACGACCCTGGGTCTCTTGTGCTTCTGACCTTCTGGAGCCCCATGAGTCTCTCCCAGAGCCCTCGTCCAGAGCATCTGGGCTGCTGGTGGGAAAATTGACGTGGAAGGTGGATTCTGCTTCCCCAAGCACAAAGTCATTGACACATCGGGGGAGAAGCTGCCTGTTTCACATTGCCACGTTCTTTTCAGATCGTTGTAACAGATCACTCTTTGTATACGACTGAATTAATTGGCCACCTCATCAAGTGAAGACCCCAAGACAGGCTCTGTATTTGAGATTGTTGCTCTTAACTGGTTCAAAAGACTTGAGGAACAAAGCCTCTGGAGAAAGCCCTCTGAACAATATTTTTTTCTGGAACATAAAAGAAACCCACTCTTTGAGGGGTACTGGCACTACACCAAGAATTTGTCTCCCTGTATAGGTGGTGGGAGGCTCTGGCAACCCTGACTTGTCAGGGGTTCCAGAAGAAGGACTGTCCAGAGTGTCCAGCAGACTCGACAGCACAGACTCGTGAAGCATGTAGATGTGGCCACCTCGCACTGTATGCTGAGCTCAGACTAGTCTCCTAGCCTCTCTGTGTCTCCCTTTCCACATCTATAACATAGGAATAGAGAAGGACAGCCCCCTCATGCAGGTGTCCTTGGGATTAGGATGATAGTTTAAAAAATGCTTAATTCAGCCCATAATCAATGCTCAATGAGTGGTAGATATTTTTAGGATTTTCAAAAAATAATGGACCAATTTTAAATTCAACTCTAAAAGTTATTCTTTATTTTTTGACTCTGGGTCTCTTCCCCTACTGGAGTTCCAAGGAGCTCAAAAGCACCCTCACTGAGGAGCATCTTCAACCCTGGGGTATTTTTTTTTCTCATGTGAGGCAGGCAGGCGGGGTGGGGATCTGTAGGACATCATCAACAATTTCCTTTTCCCCCAGCTTCAGAGGCAGCATGTGGCCTTGGCAGATGGTCCCAGCCAGCCCTGACTGCCCCAGTTGGCCTGCCTTGATGCTGCCTGATAATTCCCAGATGGTCTTTTCCCCTCACCCTGCATCTAAGGAGGTGAGTGGGACTGTCCCCAGGGTTCTCCTGCAGGGTGCCCTGCGGTGCTAGCACCTGACTTTGTGTCAGCCCTGTCTTCCTTGAGTGCTGTGTAACAGTAATGCTGGGGTCCTGGACACCAAACTCAAGGAGGGGCAGTGAGATCAGCACCTCCATGAAAGGAGGATGGGAGGTCTAGGCCTGCCTGAGCCAGCTGGGATGACTTTTCTAGCAGGAGGACCCAATCTATGCCTGGAAGGCCCTGGAGGCTAGCACAACAGGGACAGAGGGGTCTGAGTCCTTGCAGTACTGGGAAAGGTGTTTAGACTGGGTCTTTTCGTTTGTCTGTTTTGTTTTTTCTTCATTTCACCAGAAAGCACAGTATCAGAGGAACTGGACTTTGTTTTGATTCTAAAGTCTTTACTGCCCAGTTAAAATTGGCTGAATGAGTCCAAAGATTTAAGAATAGGGAGGTATAGGGACATTATTATATTCCTGGGGTGGCCTAGACATTTGTAGGCATGTAGTGCACATGACAAGGAGACATTTATAACACACACGAGGCACTTGTTTATCAGTGTTCAAGAAACCTCTTTTCCAGAGACGAGTTGGCTACTAGCCCGCACAGGGGGCCCATGGCCCACATACAGACCAGGAAATGGGTTTTCCACATCCAGGGAACATTTGCTGCATCTAAGGAGACATTCCGTGGGCCTTTCCCCTCTGGATTTAGGAAGGAAGTGGCCTAAAATTGTGAACTGGAACCAGAGGTCCCCTAAAGATAGCAGCACCCTGCAAGTGCCAGTTTGGAGAGATGCTGTCCCCAAATGTGGTGCTGAGAACAATTGGTCCTGAGTTCAGAGTGCAGGATTTGTGAGGCTTGTATCCAATGTGGAAAAGAGAAGTAGGGATGGTAACAGCTACAAAGAGGTTGAAATTTTTAAAAGTTCAATGATTTAGGTTCTGACAGGCAGGAAAAAAAAAACTGTTGGTAAGTCATTATATTAAAATATAGGGAGTTATGACTCTTAGTTGACTGTGTGATTGTCTTACTTTGGCTCTCTCCCAGCTCTTCAGGGAGCCCTGAATACCCCACCACTTACCATTTAGTGATCTGGGTATTAGCTCATGAGCTTCACATTCGTTTACCTAGACTCCCATCTTTGCTGGACTGGAGCCTTCTTCCCTTCCCCTGGCTCAAAGTGACCAGGTTGACTTATGCATTTTGGATTGCTGTATTATTAGTCTGTTTTTCATTACTATAGCAAAATGCCTAGGGCTGGGTATTTTTATTTTTCCCCACATTTTTTATTGGTGCATTATAGTTGTACATAATGATGGGATTTGTTGCTACAATTCATACATACACATAAAATAATAATATAATTGGGCCAATATTACTCCCCAATACTTCCTAAGACTGGATATTTTATAAAGAAAATGATTTATTTAGCTCATGATTTTGGAGGATCAAGGGCGTGACACCAGCATCCTCTTGGCCTTGGTGAGGGCTTTCTGGCTATATCACAACATGGCAGATGGCATCACATGCAGGACAAATCATAGTAAGACAGGAAGCCAGAGAGTAAGGAGGGACCAGTCTTGCCCCACTCTCAATCCACTCTCACAGGAGTGAAGAAGTTCTCTTGAGAAATACGTTAATTCCTTCTGCAGGACCTAATCACCTTCCACTAGATCCCACCTCTTAAGGATTTTGCTATTTCAACGTCATTACTGCAGGCTAAGTTTCCAACACATGAGCTTTGGAGGGACACACTCAAACCAAGTCTAAGCCACAGCAAGTACCCTGTTGTTTCCACAGTCCTTCCCCATTTTGCTAGGGACAGGAGTATTCCCCTTAGGAATGGGGGAAGGAAAAACGAAAGTGAGAAAGCTTGGATTCTTGTCACGTTACAGCTTTTGTGTTAGTTTTGTTGGTGAAGGGCAAGAACCAAGTGAGAAATTAGAATGAAACTATTTAGAATTAGTGGTGTATACATTTCTAAACCATAGGATTATTTCTCTTTAATGAAGGCTTTTTATGCCCCAGAGCAAATAGGACCAGGAAGGACTGGATATCTAGGATATTGCAAATGTCTTCTAAATTTCTTAATTAATTTTCTTTTTAAGAAATTTGTTTAAGGGGCTGGAGTGGAGGCTCAGCAGTTACAGTGCTTGCCTGGTATGCACAAGGATCCAGGTTCAAACCCCAGCACCACATGCGCAACTAAGTGTTGGATGAACATAGGGCACGGAGAGAGAGAGAGAGAGAGAATCAATTTTATTTAGTTTTTCATCTGGTTTTCATTGCTCTGACACTTTGTTGTGTATCTGGTGCTGGAGTGTGAACCCATGTCCTTGTGCATGCCAGGCAAGTGCTGTAACTGCTGAGCCATTGCTCCAGCCTTCCCTTTCTCTTTCAAAAAAAGTAAAAATAAAATTATACAAAGAGTACTTAATATAGACAAATTAGAAAATATGGATGATCAAAAAGAGGAAAACATGAACACTCATAATCTCACCACTCAGCAACAAAACTAAACATTTTGGAGTAAATTCTTCCAACCTTTTGTTACATATTAAAAACCTATTTTAAAAATGGGATTTTGGCCCCTATAATACCAGCTGCTTGGGAGTATGCGGTAGGAGGATCGCAAATTCAAAGCCAGCCTCAGTAACTGGGAGAGGCCCTGGTAAACTTAGTGGGAACCTGTCTCAAAATAAAAAATAAAAGCAGGGTGGGGATGTGGTTAAGTGGTTAAGTGCCTCTGGGTTCAATCCCTGATACCCCTCCCCAAAAGGATTAAATTCTATCTGTTCTATCTGCTATCTCGTAATCTATTTCCTTTTTTTTTTTCATTTAAAAGTATATGAGGAACATCTTTCTGTGACAAAGAGTTTTAAAAGATCTTATGGTACTTCATTGTATGAAGACCCATTACCTATTTTTTCAATTATTTTTATTAGAAATTTGGTTTATTTTTATGCTTTTTGTTACTCCAGTTGTATTTCTAGATAATTTTTGCATATTCTTATTTCTTTTTTTAAAGCTTTTTTTTTTTTTTAGAGAGAGAGGGACAGTCAGAAAGAGAGAAAAAGAGAATTTTATTTAGTTTTTCATGTGGCTTTTGTTGCTCTGACACTTTGTTGTGTATGTGGTGCTGGGGTTCAAACCCATGTCCTTGTGCATGCCAGGCAAGCACTGTAACTGCCAAGCCACCGCTCCAGCCCCATATTCTTTTATTTCTTTAGGACAATTCCCAGAAGGAATTGCAGGGACTAAAGGTTTTTGATACATGCTGCTAAATTACAGTTCAGAAAGGTTGTACCAATTTATGCTTCGCCAATCCGTGAGTGGTAATTTCTGCACACTCTGCCAATGTTGCTTTCCACTTTTACAAGTCTGATGATATGCAGAATGTCATTTCATTTTAATATAATTACTATTTAAGTTTAACGTTTTGACATGCTTGTTTCATTAGTATTTTGTATTCCTCTGTATATTGTCCACTTTCCTATCGGGTTGTCCTATTATTTTGTAAGTTTCTTAATATATCAAGGCTGTTAACTTTTATTTTGATAAATGCTGCTCATGGTTTTTCCAGCTTGGGTTGTTTTTTTTTTTTTTTTTTTTTTTTCCCTTGTTTTGTGACATTCTTTAACACAGAAGATTGACATTTTTTTTAACATAGCAAACATCAATATTTCTTTTTGGTCTCCCTTTTGATCTATATTTAGAAAGTCTTTTTGATTCCTTTGTTACATAAACATCCAACTAAATGTTCTGGTGTTTTCTTTAACATTTAAATCTTTTAACCATCCCTTGTTTATTTTAGTGTATTGTAGGTATGGTATTTCAAAAGTTAACTTGTTATTCTAGTATCATTATTGGATAATCCGTGTTTTCTTTTTCTTAGAATGAAATGTCACTTACCATCCTATGTGTATCTCTTAACGTTACATTTTACGTAAGCACTGGCACTCTGAATGAAGGCTTTGTTAAACACTTACTATTGTTTCACAGTTTTGAATTGTGTTCAGTTGACTGATCTACTGTGGTGTCTGAACCACACTTTCCTCCCTCTGGTTTTTTTTTTTTTTTTTAAGATAGGGTGTCACTATGTTGCCTAGGCTGGTCTTCTTGAACTCCTGGGTCTGGAATGACCCTCCTGTCTCAGCCTCATGAGTAGCAGGGACTTCAGACGTCACAGTGTGCCTTACTAGAGTTTTTTTGGTATTTTATTTGTTTTGGTTTCTTAACAGTCCAGGGGGGTGAGAAATGGAGCCGCGGCTCAGCGGTTACAGCGCTTGCCTGGCATGCACAAAGACCCAGGTTCAAACCCCAGTACTACATACACAACTAAGTGTCAGAACAATGAGAACCAAATGAAAAACTAAATAAAATTGATTCTCTCTCTCTCTCTCTCTCTCTCTCTCTCTCTCTAAAACAAAACAAAACAAAAAGTAACAAAAAACAAAACAGTGCTAGGTGTTAAACCCAGGGCCCTGCACATGACAGGCAAGTGCTCTGTTGCTGAGATACACCCCAGCCCCAGCTTTTCTTCATCAATATTGTCCTTGACTATTCTCCTGCATTTGTCCTTCCAGATGAATTTGAGAATCAGTTATGTCCTTAGATTTTTACTGGACTGCTATTACATTTAGAGGTAATTTGGGAGAGACTTACATTGTAAAGTTCTGTGTTTTTCTACCCATTCGTGTCTTTTTGTTGTTTCCATTAATAGAGCTGGAACATGATTTTCTATTGATAGATCCTGAACATTTCTTACTATCATTTTGTGTTTTATTGACATTATTAATGATATAGCATTTTCATCATATTTTCCAGTTGTATTTTGCTCATGCATCTGAGAGCTTTTGATTTTTGATTTGCTGATTTTGTAACTGGAAGGCAAACATGCTGTCTTCTGGCTTTTCCTTCTGTGAGTTTGTGCCAAAGGCATGTTTGACCTAATTTGAGGCCATGTAATTTCCTTCTGGGTTTGCGCCATAGCTCCTCCCTGTCATTCCCTGTTGTAGTAACATGGGGTTTGGGGAAAGAGTGGCAGTCAGCTCCTTGTTGTCAGCTGCCTCCTAAGGATGGATGTGTTGTGGAACAAATGTCCACCCAGGTCTTCCCCTACTCCAACCCCAGCTACTTGGATGCCAGGGAAGTGACTTGCCACCTGGTGAAAGATAGGTTCATGAAGTAAAGCCAAGGCAGGCAGCGATTGCAGAGGAGGCAGAGAATTCAGATGAAATGTGGTTCCAACCTGGAAACTCCCGGGGGAACCCTTGAAGGCCTGTAACCATCATCAGTTTGATCTCTGGGGTGGGTGGCAGAAAGCATTTGAGGTGATCTACATTGTGTCCCAGAGCCAGAACCAGATCAGCTCCCTTTCTTTCTTGTTGGAGAAACTGAAGTTGAGCAAAGAGTGTGGATTCTAGAATGGTGGCCCCTTCTAAGAGGAGTGGGGATTCATTAACTTTCAAAGCTCATAGGGAAAAGAGAAAAACTGGTTATAGGCACTGGCCTCATTGGCAATTCTGAAACAAAGGCATCTTTGGCAAGATTTTGTGGGTGGTGCTAGCTGGGGATTACCATCAGGGCTTACACATTCTGGATCTACCATGACTGGTCGATCCCAGTCATGAACGCCCTCTTGACCCTTGAATCTTCCCACTGTTCCCTGCTCCAGCTTCAGCCTCTTTTGCTCCCTGGTCTTCCATGCACACTTTACATGCAAGAGAGAAAATGGCCCCATATGTACCCTAGAGAGGGGGATAAGCCTGTCATGGTGTCATAGGGCTGAATAGTTGAGAAGAGGTGTGGAGGGATAGGAAAAATTACAGACTAGAGGGCTGGAGTACAGAATTGAACTCAAAACCCTGTCAGCCTGAATGAGCCTCATTCTTAGTGCCCTTACAGTGCAGACAGTGGAGTTGTCCAATCTTGGTGGTCCCATGAAAGCCAGCTCCTTATTCCATGAAGTTTTATTAATCTACCTTAATTTGGTCCAGCCATGTGCCCAGACCAGACCTTATCCAATGTGCAAACCTGCTCATTTCCACTTTTCCTTTCCTTTTGTCACTGGAATCGAGTGGTAATCCGTGTTGGGTTTTTGGGTTTTTTTTAAGTCTTCTAAAGAAAGAAACACCTCAGTCTTGGCTGGTGTTTTACTCCAGCGTTTTAGATCATCTTGTTCTAAACATTGACCAGAATATCCTAATTTATAGCTGTCTCTGTCTTCTTATAATATAAAACCGCTATATCACGGACTGGATTGGAGAATGGGTGGAACAGTACACACCTTTTTGGTATAGCCCTTCAGGGAGTTGAGAAGGTATTAAGTTTGTCTCTGAACTTTTGCCAGCACAATTAGTTAAAAACAGTACTTGTAAAGTGAGGAGTACAATGCCTGGAACATAGTAAAATGAGGTTGGTTGTTTTATTGCTATTATTTATATTATTATTATTATTTGGTCATGAAAGCACGCTTAGTTTACAATATTTTTAAGTTCATATGTTGACCAGAGTTACACAATTGTTCCAAAAGGTTAGGAAGAGCACACAATATTTCCTTTATCCTTCTGATTTAAGAGGTACGTGTAGTGTAAGTCAAAGGTCACCACACAGTATCTGGAGTGGATAGAGCTGAAGGCTCTCTACTACCCTCCAAAATCTTTTGAGAGCCAGAGTTTTGTTTTATTCACCTCTGACATCTCTGGAACCCAGCAGAGGGTTGAGTCTGTAATTATTGCAAAGGAAGGAAGAGAGAGGTGGTGTGGCACCTGGGCTTTGCAAGGGACTCTAAGATTCTTGCACAGAAATTGCCCCTCTAGCATGTCTATCAGCCAGTAATCCTGCTGGCTAGAATGTACCTGTTGCCTGGCAGCTCCCTCTTTTTTTTTTTTTTAAGAGAGAATGAGAAAAAGAGAGAGAGAGAAGGAGAGTGAGAGAGAGACAGACAGACAAAATCAATTTTATTTACTTTTTCATGTGGCTTTCATTGCGTACGTGGTGCTGGGGTTTGAATCTGCGAACTCACGCATGCCAGGCAAGCGCCATAACCACTGAACCACCAATCCAGCCCCCAGCTTCCTCTTTTTAAAGGCTGCCAATAGGTTCAACTCCAAGTAGAAATGTTCCTTTCACTGAGGCTGAATCTGCTTCCCCTTAACATCCATCTCTTCATCTTTGAGCTACACAGAATATAGACAATCCTTTCTGGTAAGAGCTGCTGTAGTTTGAGTGTGTCCCCAAGGTTCACATGTTGGAATCTTAATCCTGATGTAACAGTGTTGAAAAGTGGGGTCTTTAAGAGGTGATGAGGCAAAGTCCTCATGAATGGATTAATGTCATTATTGCAGGAGTGAGTGTGATAGTCAGCTTTGTGTCACTGAAACCAAAATACCTGGCAAGAACAACTTAGAGGAGCCACAGTTTATTTAGGACTCATTGTTTTAGAAGTCTCAGTCATAGATGTCTGAGTCCATTTCTCTGGGCCCAAGGTAAGACAGGACATCATGGACAAAGGGTAAGTTGGAAGAAAGCAGCTAACCTCATTGTGGCCAGGAAGCAGAGAGAGGGAGCTTCTGGGAAGAGCAACCTTCGGGGGCACACCAGTGATCCACCTCCTCCCACCATGCCCCACCTGCCTACAGTTACCACCCAGTTAGTCCATTTAAACAAGGATTGGCCAATTAGGTTACAGCTCTCGCAATCTAATCTGAACATTCCTGCATAAATACAGGAGTTTTGGGGGGGACAGATCTTATCTAAACCGTAGCAGTGGGGTTTGTTATAAAACCAAGTCCAGCCCCCTTTTTGCTCTCTCATGCCTCCACCTTTGGTCTTCCACCTTCTACCATGGGATAACAGGGCACAAAGACCCTTGCCCTTCCTTCACTTTGGACTTCCCGGCCTCCAAAACTATAAAAAGTCAATATCTGTTCTTTGCAAATTCCCCAGCCTCAGGTATTCTGTTATAGCAAAACAGACTATGCCAACAGCCCTACAGATAATTCAAAATAACTATCATTCCTTATTTCCTTCTGCCAAATCTAGAACTTGTTTCAGGAGAACTGTAGGGAGCCATGTCAGAGTCCTAACAGGTTATTAAAATCCAGGTATGTGTTGGCTCTAACCACGGATGTTTAAATACAATGGCTCTTTCCCAGCACTGTGTCAGGGCCAGTGTCTACTCTCTGGGTCAGAGGAATATGATATGACCTTGGAGCCTCTGCACCAGCTAAGTCCCCTTCTTCCACACAGCTCAGTCCAGCAGTATCCTAGTCCAAGTTTCCTTACAGGTTACAGCATGTGCTAGTCATTTGCCATTATCTTTGGACAGTGTACCATAGTGGTGAAGGGTACAAAGTCTGGAGCTAGATCTGGATTTGCATCCTGGTCCTGCCAGTTGTTTAGAGTCTGTCTATTTCAGCCTCCCCACTTGCAAAATGGGGTTAATACTTGTTACCTTGCAGGGACTTAAATTAGCTGGCTCATATAAGCATTTAGCATAGTACCTCACATACAATAAACACTCAATAAATGTTGGCTATTATTATCATTATTAAAATTACAGCTGTTCTTGCCCATGCTATAGAGAGAATTTTGTATAAAATTCTGCATTAGCCCTACCCAACATCCTGTGTGTAATTATTGGTGTTCCTGTTTGCCACTCAGTAGACTGTGATTGCCCCTTGCTGAAGGGTCATTTCTCATTTGTTTTTGTTGCCTCTGTGCGTGACACATATCAGGCACTGGAGGAACGTCAGTTTAATGAATGAAAAGCCCTAGTTTGTACTTAGGCTCTGCTGCCCTGTAGTTATGAAACTTTGGACAAGTAATTTAACTTCTTAGAGTTGGAATGTTTCATATGTAAGGTAAGAATAATGACACATAACTCCCTGGGTTTTGTAAAAATTAAGGGAGATGATATATGTGAAAGTCTTTGGTAAAAAAAAAAAAAAATAAAGTGTGTGTGTGTGTGTGTGTGTGTGTGTGTGTTATTCAGGTAAGGGTGATTAGGCTTTAGCTCCCTGAGTGCTAAGATCAAGTGTTGTAACTTAATGATAGCCACAGTACTTTACATATAGCAAGTATTTTTAAGTGTTTGTTTGGATGGTTGCATTGGTGTTAGATGGGTGAGTGAACTGAATTGCACTTGACTTAGCACATGTCTCATCTTTCACACAATGTGCTTTGTTTTCTCCAATCAACTGTGAGTACTTAAGGACTAGGGTCATACCCTAGAACAGCCTAGGATAGAGGCTGCCCAGGGACATCCTAGATAATCACTATGGAGCTGAGGTGAGCTCCAGAACCCTCTGCTGCAAATTTCCACCAGGTGGCAGGGCATTACCTGCCGGAGCACTGTCTCCTGCACCTTTGCCCGCTCTCCACCAGGTGGCGGGGCAGTCTGTGTATCCACTCTACTCTGGTCCCTGGAAGTACCGGTCAGAGGTTGGTAGAAGAGCCTGCCCTGCTCTAGGTGCTTTTAGGTGTCTCCTTCCTCCCCAGTAAGGGCCTGATGACACCTCTGCTGCCCTTTGGGAGTGATGGAGCCAGGTTCTTCGTGGGCTTTCTGTCTGAGTTCTGTGCTGCCTGTCAGAATTTACCATGTGATTCTTGAGAGTGGAGTCCAGACACAGCCTGACAGGAGCAGGCCTTTGTGAGCCTTGGCTGAACGGAGGTTTCTCCATGTGGATGGCTGATCGCTGCTCAGCTTAGCAGCCCCCCCTCCTGCCCTGCCAGCCTTATTTCCTCCCAAACCTCTGCAGGTCTGGGAGGGAAGCTGCTGATGACTCTCTGGCCCACCTGCTTCTGCACGGATCTCCCAGGTTCCTTCCCTCACACAACTGGGGTGGAGCCATTTGCAGGGCTGACTGGCAGAGAAGGGCAAAATTCTAGTTCTGCCTCTTCTCTGTGGGGAGGTTGTTCAGATCTTGCATGACTCCTGAACCAGACCCGCTCAGCTTAGCCCCTTCCCCTTGAGGTCCTTAGTTTCTATATTCTGCTTCAGCAGTTGCTTCGAACTTTTTGCTTCTATATATTTATTCTCTTCTCTAACCTTCCCCAGGCAGAGTGATAGATAGGTGATTGTGGGCCCAAGCTTGGTATGTCAGAGGGTTGGGGGGACTATCAGATGGTAGGAAGGCCCAGCATGAGATTGCCAATGTCTTCTGTGAAAGCAGAGGCCTGGGAGTGAACACAGTCTCCCCGCTTCCCAGAATCAAGCACTGGAAGAGACCTGAGTGATCATGTGTCCTGTTCACCTTTTACAGGGAAGAAAATCAAGGCCCAGGTTGAAAGAATCCCCAAAACTACACCATGAATTGGTACACAGCTCTGGTTAGAGCTCTGGCCTTATCTCCAGTTACACCTTGCTTTTGAAGGGCCTGAGTTACCAGCCTGGCCTTATAAGTGTCTCTGTCTCTCTTTCCACCTGAGTGCAGCTGCCTTCTTCTAGGCCCATCACAGTGCCTGGCAACAGCATCTCATCAGTTTCTGTTGTCTGGCCTGGTAAGAGAGGTCTTTTGGCTACTTGTAGCTGTCTTTGGGCTGCAGGGTACTGAGGGAGAAGGGAACTTGTTCTTTGTGGGGAAACTCTCTTGGGGATGGGGTATATGTGTCCTGAGAGTGCCCAGATGACTCTTCTGTTCCTCTGGCCAGGAGGAGTACTTCTCGAGGAAGTGAATTTGCTGATATATGGTGATATGACAGAGTGCTAGTTCCCTCTCTCCTGCTGGCTAGCTCACCTTTTTCTCTGAACAGACCTTGAGTCCCATATTCATACCTCCATGGTCTTACCTTAGTTCACATCCTGACCGTGACAAGAGTAGGGCCCATGAGTACTCCTACCAGCCTGTCATTTTAGCAGTGGACAGTGCCTGGGGTACCAGGCCGAGCAGGAGAAAGGTATGGGCAGAAGGCACAAGCCCCTTGCTTTGTTGCTGCTAGGGAGGCATCAGGAGGGCCAGGATTCACCAGTAGAAGGGGCAGAGTCCTTCTGCCCAGGACCCTGGCTGGGTGAATGCTTAGTCCTTGATGACATTTTGGCACTGGTCTGGGGCAGCCTGGAAGCCCAGCCTTCTGCTGGCACCTGGAGCTGCTGCCATTACTGTCCAGGAAGACTGTGTCACTCTGCTTTTTCTGGATCTGGGACTGGAGAATGCTGGTCTCCAGCTGTATTGGCAGCTGTGCTGATATGGGCTGTATCTCCTTTTTGCAGAGGTTACCTTCTTGGAAAACCTGTGGCTTTGGTTTGGGTGAACTCATGTTGAGAGAGTTGGAGTGTCCTTTGGAGTCCTCTTCCCTGACAATGCCCAACACGCAAAGCCACCTAGATACTCCTATCTCCCCCATCTAATTGCCCTCTGGACCACCCACCCAGGCTCTTGGAGGTCTCTGAGAGGAGCAGATGGCTAGCCTGAGCTTGTAGAGTTAACAGGGTGGTGGCAGGGTTCCTGTCCTGGGGCAGTGCTGACGTGTCTACCGCCACCAACAAATCCCAGCACCCTCGCATTAAGGCACCTTTGTTTCCTCTTCATCTGGGAGAGTGGATGCCAGCCCCAGGTAAGAGGCTCCTGATGGCCTGGGGCCAGAAACTCCACTCTCTCCCAGGGAGACACAGTGGTGTCTTCCGACTGTTGGATACAAACCATTCCTCCTGGCACAAGCTAGGCCTTTTTTGATTCAAGGCTAGACAGGCTGTCCTTCAGGGCAGGGGTCATGGGGCAAATTGGGAAGAACTACCCCCTCCCTGGACAAGACAGAACTCAATGAATTCATTAACTTCAAAGATTGGGTGGAGCAGGAAGCCTAGAAGTAGGTCTCCCTGAGCTTTGGAGACCCCTGTGATTCGGGGTCTAAATCTAGCATCCTTTGTTCTTTGGGCCTGTCCAAAGATGCCTGTTCCCAGAGGCCTGGTTCACACTAACCAAGCATGCATGTGACAATGTTCGTGCCTGGAAGAAAGGGCATGTTTATGGCAGTGTTTGGAAACATGTGATCGTGAGTGCATGTGCTCATGATTATGTGCCTTAGCTTCAGGGGCTGTGTGAACGTGAGGCCCCAAGTGCCTCTGTGACTAAGCCTGGGCTGGAATATGTTTTTGTGACAGTCTGTGATTCTGGTGTGGGCACCTGCATGTGTGCATGGAAATGCATGTGTGTGCACATCTGTGTTTCTTTGTGACTCTCTTTGGAGCTACTTCTGTGGGTCAGGAAGGGGATGCATAGGATTCTAAGAATACAGAGTGCACGCTAGAGGGCCAGGCTAGGATTTATTATCGTTTTCTGGGGCCTTTCCTTGATCTGCTTCGCATCCCACCCTAACTTATTCTTTTACTGCAGCCTTGACCTGAAGGTATGTGGAAGAAGAGAAGACCCTAAAAGGGCTTTGTGACCAATGATCCTGCCAAATTTGGGGGCCAGGCACAGCTGGGCTTGTCCAAGAGTCAGAGAAGAAACTGGGCAGCACGGAGATGTGCCAGTTCCTGGAACAGAGCACCCTTTTTTTCCTTGTTCTTTTTTCCTGGCTTGGAAATAATAGGTTTTCAATCTGAGATTAGGAGAAAAGGAAACAACCAGAAAAGGAACCAGTTTAAACAAAGACAAGCTGCTGGATGTGAACAAACCTCCGCCGCCCCCCCCACCCCGCTTGTGATCAAGTGTTCTTACTAGAAGATGTGGTTGGGCATGCTGGGATGGGGCTGGGGGCAGGGAGCAGTGGGGACATTCAAGGCCACCAGGCATGAGGAGAGACAGGAAAACAAGAACAGGTAAGAGTCAGAACAGGGTCCAAGCTTTCCCCTGGTATTTACTGGCCAGACACCATCTCTCTGTGTCTCAGTTTCCTCTTCTGTAACCTGCAGGGTGGTTGTGAGGACCAGAGAAGAAAATGCATATACAGCGTTCAACGCAACACCTGGCATGTGGTATACAAAGATGATGCCCATATAGAGAGCTCAGTTCTTTCCTGGAGGATCATCAGGGAGCATAAGGAGGCATTCCAGGGAGATAGGTCTTTGCTGTCTTTAGAAGTAAGCCTCTTTTTTCAGAAGACCCCAGCAGTTGGGCATGGTGGTACGCACCTCTAATTCCAGTAACTTGGGAGGCTGAGGCAGGGGGATTGCAAGTTCAAGGCCAACCTGGCCAATTTAGCAAGACACTGTCTTAAAATAAAAAATTAAAAGGGCTTGGGATACAGTGCAGTGGTAGAGTGCTCTGGGTTCAATCCCCCAATACCAAAAGAAAAAGGAAAAAAAGTCGAGCAGCAGTACCAACCTGGTTGGGATGGGGTGTGTGTTTTCCCAACCGGCAGTGCCTGTACCTGATTTGTGTGTTTGAGTCTATGTGTATATGAGTGTGTAGAAGGCTAGACAAGGAAGCAGATACTCACATTTTTTAAGTGAGAATATGATCCAAGAATATCTCCAGACCACCTTGGACAGTGGTGACACATGTATCCTGGCTGATTGTTAAGTGAATAATTAGGGATGATGGGGGCTTCTATTTAAGATATTCTTCATAGGGGCTGGAGAGTGGCTCGGCAGTTATGGTGCTTGCCTGGCATACTCAAGTGCACAAGTTCAAACCCCAGCACCACGTACACAATGAAGTCTCGGAGCAACAAAAGGCACATGAAAAACTAAATAAAAATTGTTTCTCTCTCTCTCTCACTGTCCCCCTCTCTTATAAAAAAAAAAAAAAAAGACCTTCATAGAGCTCAAAGGGTTGTGCTTGTCTGGAAAGCATTTGTTTGTTCGTTTATTCACCAGGTACTCATTCCTCTAGCAATTATAGAGCACCTAGTATATGTGCCATGTTAATCATTGGATGCTGGGGACTGTAAAAAAATTGTTGAGATTGATCCTGGAGAAAAGAAATCTGAGGGGAGAACCCGAAAATGACCTAGAGAGGCCTTTTGTATGACTCCATCTTGTCTAGGAACCATAGAAGTTGTGTCTTCAAACCACAGAAGGAAGGATTCAGGCTAGATTTGAATTCAATAAATATTTGGCACTAGCTGTGAAAAAAAAAAAGCCTTCCTGACATGGTTAGGCATAGTCAGAAGCCCTATTTGTTGGGATCCGGCCTGCCTGGGGCAAGAGGTGGAGTAGGTGACCTCTTGAGGACCCCTCCACACCCGGGCGTCTAGAATACTCCACTGGCTTGGTTGCTGACTTACTCTAAGACCTTGGGCGGATGACTAAGCACTAATGAGCCTCAGTTTCCCTTTCTGTAAATAGTGATGAGAGTGTTTCCTTTCAATTCCTCCCAGCCTTCCAGGTGCCCACCTCTGTAAGGTGTTCTGATTTCTGAAGAGGAGGCCCTACCTTAGCTTCAGGGAGCTGCTGTGCAGGTCATCTCTGAGCTGACTGCCCAAGCTACAGCTGTACTCCTGCCTTGAGTCCACGTGCTTCCTCCAATGCATGGAGTCCCAGAGCACAGTCTGTGGTCACCCTTCAGTTGCTTCTAGCCCCCTGTGTCCTGTAGGAGCTGATTGTCCTGATCAAGCTTCTTCCTCCACTTCCTGCATGTACTATTGCTGTCACCCTGCCTAGAATCCTTGTTCCAGTCTTCTCCAAGTGAGTCCCCCTCTGTCCTGTGCTGGTTTCTGGACAAACCTCCTTCCCACCCTCCGTAGTTTGTCTTTTCCTGTTTCTGAGCTTCTGTTAGCCGTTCCTGGTTCTGGAACTCTGTCTGCCATGAGTTCTGCCACTGGGACTAAGCCGCACTGGTTGAAGGAAGGACTAACAGGGGCTGGATTTGGAGGAGGAGCCGCCTGACGGAGAGTACAGAGGGGACAAAGATGCTGGGAGGTCAAGGGCTAGTCCTCAGAGCTAGAGAGACAAACAGATGGAAAGAGGCTTGACTGGAACTGGAACTCAGGAGCATGGTGTGTGCTTAGCATGTACAGAACCTGGGTGTGAAAAAAAGGAAAAAAAAGAAAGAGATAAGCAGGTGACTTTGTGCAATGCCTTTTCCACCTGGCCATCCATTTCCCCAGTGACCTGTTGCTGTTTGTATTGGTCAGGAAAGCAAGACCCTTGGTGGAGAAGAGACAATTTGGAAAGCCAAGCAACGTTCGCTTGGAGCTGTCTCAGCCCTTGTCATGTGAGATCTAGATTGGATGACTTTGCATGTCCTAGTCTGGTGCCAAGGTCAAGCCAGAGGCTACTGCAGAGGTATACTGGACTGGCTGAACTACCAAGGAAAGAGCTGTCCTGCTAGGGGACTGGGTACAACCTGATACCATCTGTGCTTTGCTTTGCCAGCCCCATTTCCACTTCCAGTTCTCAGAGGGCACCAGGGGTCAACCAAAGTCTGGAAACTGATCTGGTGATGCATAGCAGGAATGGCCTGGCAGGGGTTCAGTCGTGAAAGCCTCCCTTCCCTGGTTGGCCTTCCATTAGATGCTCCCCAGGGGAGGGAGGGACCTGCAGCATCTGAACAGATGTGGAGGTCATAGAGGAGTCCAGCCCTATGCTGGTCAGCCCCTTTTGGGTTGCTGTCCCTGGACTGGTAGGAGAGGGAGGGACTGGCCTTGGGGAATGTCTTATTCTTCTGGCTTCGGCAGCCTAAAACCGTGGCCTCCACATGTTTCCAAGTAGGCTTGATTGTCCTCTGGAGTGATGTGTCACACACAGGACTGGAGCCTGAGTTCTGGCTAGAGAGGAGGCAGGGGCTGAAGAGGGGACAGGCATGGGGTGAGGGGTACATAAATCCTCAGGGACACTGGCTGGATATTAAGGACTCTATGAAGGGAGAGGAAACCCTAGAGAAACCCAAGTCATGGCAGATGCACTCATGTGGGGTCGTAGGGCAGATGAGGGCACCATCAGGGTCCCCCTTATTCTTCTACCACAGACACACTCAACTCCCCCACTCCCCCATGGCCAGGCCTAGAACCGTAAACAGCCTGAGTCAGAGCTGGGCAGCAGCTTACGAGCGTGATGGTTCTGTCATTAGCTGTAATAGCAGCATCTCACCCAGCGGCTGGATCCTTTCATCAGGGTCCCTCAAAGAGTTTGACAGAGCAGCAAGGGTTCTATTATCTTTCTATTACTAATGGAGAAACCAAGGCCTGGGTGAGCCTGGCAATTTTTTCAAGGCTCACACAGGAGCTAGCAGGGGCTGGGAACAGACAGGCCACTGGTGTGGGTCTCTTTGGCCTTTCCTCCTCCATGCCTGAGAGTGTTGACATGGGCTGGACAGCTGTAGGATGGTGGGAGGTTCTGTCCAATTTAGGAGGCAGGGCCTGGCTTCTTAGGTGTATACTTGTTTATTCTTTCCCCACTAGGTTGCCAATATCAAGCAAATAACAACAGTAACCATTGCTACAACTTACATAGCAATACTGTGATCCAGAGGATATAGGTGCTGGTGTTATTTCTTTAACAGATGAAGAAACTGAGTCAGTGAGAGAGCTAGGACTCAGACAATAGCAGTCTGGTGCCATAGCTTTAACAACAATATTGAGTTACTGTTCCAGATCATACCTAGGGCAGGCGCCTTTTGTCAAGACAGAATTTCTTAGCTCTAAAGAGAGGAAAGCCCCAGTCCCCTTTCTCTTCCTCATTTGGAGAAAATTAACATGGAGAATGAAATCCCAGGAGATCTGGCCCTTGGTTATAAGGATGTTGAAGAGGGGATTCCTGATTTGACATAGTTTCTGATGCATCAGAGCCTTGGATCCAGGAACAGGGGTGCAACACTCAACCCTTACATGCCTTTCACTCAGTGCTAGCTATCTAATAGCTGGGGGAGGAGCATTCTGGGGCTACCTGGGGCAGTGGCTAGTATAGTGAGAGTGCTCTTTGGTAGTCAGAGTGCGGCCCTTGCCTTCCAAGATGGAGAAGCAGCCTTTTTGACTGTCTCCAAGTCCACACTCTGCTCTGCAAAATGCCCACCTTATTCTCAGAGATGGGCATGCCAAAGCACTGCCACTGATTGCTACTTATCTTGGCTTCCTGAAAAGGCTCAGAGCCTCTGCTCCAACCTACCCCCCAGCACTTCCAGGGATGGAGGTGAGAGCCTGGTGAGAGCCAGATGAGGGAATCTTCTTGTGCTGAAGCTTGCTGCAGGCCTAGAGCAAGTCATCTATGTCATAGGTTAGGCCTCAGTCTCCTTACCTACGAAATGAGGATGCTAATCCAGTGCTGAGGTCTCCCCGGCGCTCTGTGCCAAGCTTGGTTCCTGGTTTCTGGATGCCTAGAAGGAAAGCCTCTCGAGAGATGCCAGTTTGCACTGCAATCACGACTGGTGGGCAGGTGGCAAGAAATGGTGGGAAACCGTTCTAAGCAAGGTCGCCGGCCATTTCTGCTACGTACTTTTATTTTGGCTATTTGTAACCTTCTGAAAAGTTCATGGTTTGGAGATTTTTTTTTTTTTTGGTTATTTTTTCCATATTTGGTCATGGCCTAGAGCAATGGTTTTTGGAAAGATAGAGTAAAAAACCCCTTCAGCTGTTTGTGAGCGTTGCAAACACCCACAAAAAATATCCTTTTTCCAGTTAGAAGAAAGAACAACATAGTTATGTTTTCTTTTTCAGCTCAAATGACTCCCAAACAACTCCAAAGACTTCAAACTTGGCTAGTAATTAATCCTTAATGAAGGAGACTGGACAGTGTGTGCTCTGAAAAATTTGGAAAAGAAGACATTTCAAATTCAGAGAATTATTGATGCATGAAAAAGTTCTGTATTCTTTTCCTGCTTCCTGCCCCCTGCCCCTGCTTAGTAGCCCCTTCCTAGGTAAGCTGAAGGAGACTCCCCACCCCAGGCTCAAACTGTAGCCCACAAGAGTGATTTGGGAACAAGGTGGCCACACCTGCTGCTCTTTCTCACTCTCGTGGTCTTTGCCTATTTTACAGTCTGATAAGCTGAGTCTGGGTGAAGATGGAGTCAGGTCTGGCACTGCTTTGTAAGATAAATTAAATTGGCCTTTGAATCCTTGACCCAGGAAACTTCTGGGGGCGCCATGAGTCCAGAGAAGACCTGGTTATGGTGAAAATCAAGAAGGGCCAGCCCTTCAGGAAGGAAGCAACAATGGTTCAAGTACTCATGGGAAGTGGAGTGAGATGGACGCCTTCCTCCCCTCAGGCCACATTCCCTGGGCTGCCCCTCAGAGACCAGCAGGTAGGGTCTTTTCTGTCATCTACCACTCATGATCCCTGCTTGGTTTCTTCTTTTGAGCAGTTTCATCCTGCTTACTCCAGGAGGAAACCTGGCAGGGGACAGGCCATTTTTCCGTTGCTCTTCCTCACTCTGACATCTGCCTGGCACCACCTGCAGCTCTTAGTAGCTACGCCTTGACCTAGGAGAGAAGCAGATTTGGGACCAGGATGGCCTTAGAGGTGGAACAGAGTGGGGGAAGGTGACTGTGTGGAAAGAATGCTGGAGTCCTCTGACTGAGATCTGGGTCTGGTAGAGGCACAGCTCACTCCCTCCATGCCCCTGGCAGACCTCCCCTTCTCTCCTTCTTGGCTGCCTCACCTGTATAGCAGGTGAGTGGGGCTATATTCCCTCCAAAGCCCCTTCAGGGTGATTATATATGTTTGCCACTCTATTCGTACATACAAACATACAAACGCTCCCACACCTCAGACTTTTGACTAGGGGTCAGTGACCAGATAGTTCCCATCTCCAATGAGCAAGAGAATATGTTGATTCTGGGATGGACAAAAGCCAGTCATAAGAAAGTACTTGGTCAACCCCAAGAATCCTTCAGCCTGGGGCTATGTAACCGAGGGAGGTGTGTGGGCAAGGACATGAACAGAAAGATCTGGAGAAGGCCCTGACACTGGAAGATTTGGAGATGGACCCTGGAATGCCTATCAGCCAATGCCAAGACATCATTTTCTCACATCTGGTCCCACATCTGGAACCAGCCAGGATGCTGATTTCAAAGTGCTGATGAGACCTGCCCTGATTGCCTCAGGGAGAAGGCCATTTGCTGACACTGTCTTCTAGGCCCTGTCATCTTCTCCAGATGGTGGCCCATTTTTCAGCTTTGCTTCTCAGTCACACCCGCTGTACCATGAAGCTGCCTGACTGGGGTGAGGCCTTCTTCAGACCCTTTGTCAGGCACTAGAACCTGGAGTCCATTTACAGTTCTTGCTGAGCAGCCGCTGGCCTCCTACCCAGCCTTCTGAAACTTCTATGTCCTGCCTGTTGGGACCTGTAGCACTTGCTTCCCAGCTGCTGTAGCCTTTCCATATGACCACCACATGCCCACTGCTTCTGGCTTCTGATCCTTGCCTTGGGTTGGGATATATCAAGAAAGGCTATTCTTCTCCTACCCTCCATCCCTGGGGCCCAGCTCTGGCCCATCCGGACTGCCATGTCCTCTTTACACCTTCAGAGCGGAAAAAAGCAGGAACCAGCAACCACCCAAAGCCTTCAGGAAACCTGTGCTCCATGCAGGATGCTGGAGAGGCAACAGCCTGGTTGTGCCCTCAAGATGCTTAGCACCATGAGGCCAGAAGGAGCCTCTGAGAGCCCTCAAAAGTCAGGCTCTTGGTGAATGGCACTGTCCAGAAGCATAGAGTCAGGGGTCAGGACGGCATCCTGTAGAGGTGGTCACTGGGAAGGACAGGTTTCCAGTGCCCATATCATATAGTGTGTTGGGGAAGGGACTGGATGCCACTGATGCCAGCGAGAGAGGGGAATGGATGATGGGCATGTGTGGGTGGGGTTCTGAGAGCTCTGCTGAGGGCCCGCATATGCTTCCTTTTCTTCTAAGTTTGGACTCCCTTGTCAGCTTCCAGAGCTGGTCACCCCAGTAGGCCCTGCCTTCCCAACCCTGCCTTGGAGTCTGCTTCCTCCTTCAGTACCAGCTCACCTTGGCGGGGTTTGCACCTATGCTCTGCTGGGTGGTAGACAGGTGGACAGGGTGCCTGAGTCTCCCTTTCCTTCCTGTGGTGTGGCATTTCAGCAGCTCATTCCAGGCTGTGTGTGGCTGAGCCATCCAGAGCACTCTTACATTTCACAGCCCCTGCTGCTTGGGGTCAAGTCTCCCCTCTCACCGCCTCGGACACACCCTGGGTTCCTGCTCCGTGCACTGCTCAGTTCAGTCCTTGGTCTGCCCTCCCAGACCATCGGATAGGCAGCGACTATTTATTTATATGCTGCCTCACTGAGAGGCTGTGGGAAGGCATGGGGTTATCTCCTGAGAGGAAAGTCAGGCAGCTGTGAGGTACATGTGTTATGGGCCACAGTGAGTGCCACAGCTCCCCACGATCCTGTACCAACCCCAGGACTCAGCCCAGCAACTTGGCCCCACTTACAAAGCTTGCCCAATAAGGTCCCCCTGACCCTCTTCAGCCTCCACTCGCCCTGGTCCTCTTGCTCCATTCTGAACCTTCCTGGCTCTGAGCAGTTTGCTCACTCATCCCCTCCCCTCCTCCCTGCCGGTTCTCTTCTTTGCAGCACTCTCTCTCCCTCCGCCCTGCTAACTCCACCTTAGCCTTCAGGTCCACATCCATTGATCACCTCCTGCTCCGAGCAACCTTCCCCGTCCCTCTGTGCTCTGAGTTCAGCACTTGAACACCCTCTTGCAACCTCTTTCTACTGTGACTCCGTTTCTTCCCTGCTACCTGGCCAGCCAGATGCCACAAAAGTGCAGGTCACCCAAAAAATATGTTTGAACAGAGATGAGCTGAGCTGCATTTGCAAGGAGGGTGATGGTGTGGTGTGGTGACAATCATAGACGGGCAGGTCAGGGAGAGCTTGGACTGGACAGGTAACGAGTAGAACAGTTATAACAATAATAAGAGCTGATGTGCCAGGCTCTGTTCCAAGCACTTTCTAATTTTATCCTTACAAAAACCCTGTGAGGTAGACATTATTCCACTCTAATTTTACAGGTGAATGAAACATAAGAGGGACATCATTATGAGTTGGTGGAAACAAAAAGGCATTTGGGGTGAAGAAAGCCAAGATACAGAGGGACTTGACAGGACGATGCAGCGACCTTTGCAGGGTGTGGCTGGGGAGCAGGACTTGATTTAGAGAACCATGGGAGTGAGAAGTACCAACGTCCGGGGTTGCTAAATCACAAAGAACCTTTGCATCGGGCTCAGGAGTTTCTTGATTGAGGCGTTGAGAAGCTGTTGCCAGTTCCTGAGCAGGAGATTGGTGGGGTAGAAGCTGGCCATGGCATGAGAGATGAATGAGGAGAGAGAAAGCAGGCAAGACTGCCAGGAGGGTGTGGGCGGGATCTCCCTCCCTGTTCCTCTGGCCATTCAAATTCTTCCCTTTCATCACTGCCCACCATGGGTGCTGACATGGATGACCTTGGGACCCCAGGACTGGACAGCAGCTGCAGGTCTCTTGGGGCTCAGCCCACTCCTCTCTGGCTTGGCTGAAGCTGGCTTCTCGGGGTTATGACCATGACCTGGGCTGGGCTGGATTTCTTCTCCGCGGTCACTTTAATGAGAAGCAGTTGTGCTTGCCATGAACGTGCAGGAGGCAGAGGGAGAGAAGCACCAGCCTAGCCCCTGGCCTGTCCCTGGTGTCTCCATCTCGGTCCAGGTCTTTCTTCACCAGCTTCAACACCACCCCGTGAGCAGTCCCCCTGCCTTCTACTTTGTCCTGTTCTTCCTGGATTTTTTTTTTTTTTTTTTTTGGGTTTCCAGAACAGAGAAGTTTCCTGGGGTGGGAATGAGCTCCACAGGTGCCTGCAAGACCATGGTCAGGGTCCCTTGCACAGTTTTCCTCACTCAACTCCTCTTCTCCTGCTTATCAGATGAAGGGCCTGGACCACATGGGTTCTGAGGTTCTGCTGCCTCCCATGTGATTCTTCCCTTTCATTCACCCTTTCTCTGTTTCCTTCTCCACTTAGCTTCTCAGGGGTGTTGGTCCCTCCTAGATTGAACAGAACATCATTCTTTCTCTTCTCACCATCTAGACAAATCTGTTGTTTTTTGAGACCCCACGCTCTCCAGGAGGCCTGCTGTGGCCACCCTACCTTGTCAGTGTTCCCAAAGAGAAAAGGCCAGCTGGGCCCCAGCCCAGTGCCCCTAGGCAGTAAGGCAGCCCAGCCTTGGTATCCTTGCTTTGCGTCTCTGTGGCTTGTCTGGCTGGTTCTCTTGGGATGGGGGTGGGGGCAGAGTGAGGATGGGAGTGGGGACAGTAGAGAAGGGAAGAACAGACAGTATTTTAGTGCTGTCCCTGCTAGAAGTATGTAGAATGCCTGGTTTGGGGAAGGCAGAGGAAAGAGGCCCAGAGTTGCTCTCTGGCTTACCTCTTCAGCTCTTCCCCGATGCAGGCACCGCTTCCCCAGATCCTTTAACCCTTGCACCTCAGTCGCAAAGGCTCCTATGGACTGTGTCCATTTCTTTGAGCCTTAGTAGCACTCTTTGCAGAGTAGGGGACACACCTCCCCGAACAAGCCCCATACTCCCCAGGAGCACATGGACTGCTGGTGCCCAAGGTCAGGCGCTAGCCCAGACTCCCTCCTCAGTCTCCCCCATCTCAGAAAGTGTGTCAGAGGTCCACTGATGACTCTCAGGGCTTTGCTCTTTCTTCTCTCTTTATTGAGGCTTTTTTTTTTTATGACGATGTTGTTGATGGCGCACATATTCCAGAGTAATATGTTCAGGATTAGGCCGCACAATGAGGTTATGACTCCCTCCTGTGCAGCCCCCACCCAGGGGAACTTGCCCTCCATCTGGCCGGCGCACATCTGGCTCAGACTCACAGCTGGCCAGATGTTGCATCCCTCTGAACCCAGGCCTGCAGCCTCCTCTGCTAGGGGCTGGAGCTGTGTGCGCGTGTGCACACACACACACATGCTCACACGCACATACACACACACGCACTCCATTTGGAGCACTGAAGCACTGAGGTCATCTGGCCCTCCGAGGGGGAAGAGGAGGGAGCTTGGCCTTGGCGTGATTATTCCTCCTCCTCCGTGGTAGGGCAGGCAGGCTGTTGGGACACATCTGCAGAGGTATGTAAATATCAGGTTCCCTGCTTCTAGCCCAGACAGGCTAGTGGGAAGGACCCACTTGAATCCAGACTCTGAATCTGGAGCCTACCCCCACCTCGTCCAGAGGCCAGCTGCTGTCAGCAAATTCTTCATGCACTTATTTGGGGGGCACTCTGGGGCCCAAAGCCACATAAACTCCCCTGTCTGGGGCTGAGGCTCCCCTCTGCACCTTTCTTCTGCCCACCCACCTTCTTCCCACTCTTGTCTTTTTCCTCTTTCCCTTTTCCCACCTTCTGTGGTCCACAGATTGTGAAGTTTAAACGGCGAAAAGGACAGAGGCTGGGCCCTGGACCCTCAAATAGCTAAGACATGAGCTGCCAAGTTTGTTTGCCCATTGGTGTTGGCAGAGACTGGGCAGGGGAGTGGGGGAGGAAAAGGAAACCACATTTATTGGGTGCCAACTATGTGCCAGGCTCTGAACAAGGTGCTTTAAATATATTATCTCGGTTAATCCCTGGAACTACCCTGCAAGGTAGATATTATTCTCTTTGTTTTACACACGGGGAAAGTGTGGCTCGGCAAGGTTACCTCTCTCGCCCAAAGTCACATGGCTAAGACATGGCAGAGCCAGAATCCCAGACCTAGCCTTCTTGACTACAGATCATATGTCCTTATGCCATGCTGTCTCCCTGGCAACTGAGCAGCTAAATGCCTCTACTCATCCATAGGTCCTTCTTCCTGGACACTGTGCTCCCTGAATCTTCCAGCACAGAGATCCTCAGGCTGTGAGCTTTGTCCTTCTGGCAAGGCCAGGCAGGGCTGCCTGGGAAAGCCCAGAGCAGGGTATGCACCAAGAGGATGCTGGGTAGAGGTTGCAGTGTTGTAACCAGCGGGTTTTCTGCATGGTTGTTCAAGGGCCTAGGGACTGAGGTCTCAGAAACACAATTAGGAGTTGAGAAAGCTGGGTGGTGTAGGATGAAAGGCAGGCAGATGGGCTGAGGAGGCATCTATGGGGAACTTGGGAGCTTTCCATAGCTCTGGGACAGAAGGAACCTCATTAGAGGGAAAGAAGGGAGCCACAGAACCCCAGCTGCTATTGTTACCTTATCATACCATCAGCTCTCCAAAGGGCTTCTAGCGGATGGAATATTCTAAGAGCCCTCCAGGGGCCCCCTTCCTGACCACAGAATGTGGCACCCCAGAGAGGCAGCAGGGGGTAGACAGGCGCCCTCCAGCCTGGCCATGACTCACTAAGTCTCCAAGGCAGCTCCAGCATTTGGCTGCCTTGGTCTGGGAGAGCAAGAACGGGATGGCCGCACCCCTACCTTCTAATACACAGTCCCAGTTACAGGAAGATGCACAGACCCACCCAGACACCCGCGGACACACACACCACCCTATATTTCTCTGCCTCAAACAAAACTGTCATTTTAAAGATAAAACTAAAGCACAAGGGGGTAAGAGACTTGGCCAAGGTCACAAAGCCAGCAAAATATTATCTTGTCCTTCTACATCGATGTCTACAAAGAGCATGGTCAAGAATAGGGAGGCAGCAGAGGTCAGGGGAAAGAGCACAGGCTTGGGAATCTTGTAGACTTGATTGAAAACTGGCTCCACTTCCTCTCTGCAGTGTGGTAACATCTTGGAGCTTAGGTTTCCTCTTCAAGAACTTGGAATGACAAGTTCCTGACATGACAATATGACTGGTTGATAAATGGGAGCTTCTGTAGGCAGCAGAGGCCAGGATGCTATCTGGGATTGTAGTCAGAAATGGGGCTAGGATGGTGGCAGGGAGAGGGCCTGAGGTGGTGGCTTGGGATGGTGATAGTGAAAATCAAAGTGACAATAAAAATTATTTTTGAAGAGGACCACTGTTTTGGGGACAAGAGTGATTTGTTCAGGATAGGTCTCTCAGGAAGTCCAGAGCTGAACTCCTTTCCTACAAGTATAAAGAAGGGTTGGTATTGCGAGTCTCTGAGGTTGGTATGATCACATATCAGGTGCAATGAGATTGTGTGGACCCTGATTCTGGCATATGGAGATTTGTCCCAGGATGCGGGGCAACTGTAATCTTAGGCTTCTGCAGAAGGTGTGATAAGGTTGGGGATGGTTCTCTGGGAAGAATAGAGATCAAGACACCACTTTGGGACCAGCACCTTCTTAAAGAGGGGTATGGGAATGTACTTCTTAAGTTCCAGTGACAGGGGAGGCTTTGCCTCTCCCAACACCAGGGTTTTTGTGCTTTATAGGAAGCTAAGTATTGCTGGGTGTGGTGGTACACAACTGTAACCCCAGTGACTCAGGAGGCTGAGGCAGGAGGATCCCAAGTTCAAAGCCAGCCTCAGTAATTTATCGAGGTCCTAAGCAACTTAGTGAGACCCTGTCTCAAAATAGAAACTAAAAGGGCTGGGGATGTTGCTCAGTGGTTAGGCACCCCTGAGTTCAATCCCTGTTACCAAAAAATAGAAATGAAAAATAAAGAAACATGCCCCTGGGTATAAAAAAAATTCTCAGCACTGGGCTGAGTGGAGATGGTTTTATGCCAGTCAGGCATTGACCATCTGTGTCCCTGACGTTGGGAGTTTGGTTTCTGGTGTGTGGATCGCTCCACTGACCTTCTGGGGGACACATTAGAAGTGTTGAAACCAAACTTGACTCAAAGGCAGCTCTACCCCAGGGAGCCTGAAATTCTTTTTCCTACTAATGAACCTTTGAAATAGTCCTTTGAATCAGGTTTCCCTTAGGAAGACTCTGGGACACCACTCTCTCAACAAATTTTCACAGACACCCCGGTCCCTGCAGCTTTCTTGCTATTTAGACAGAGGCAGGATCCGTGCAAAGAATGCAGCAATTCTAGCTGCCCTTGGGGAGACCTCATCCCCCAAGCAGCCCCCTGCCCAGGCTTTGAGTGGGTCTGTGATTTCCTGTATCTTATGCTCCAAAACTGAGATGAGCAGGGCTCATCTCAGTTTTGGAGGAAGCTGGTACATGTGAACACCTAGCCGTGGCCAGATACCCAGCAGGACATTACTTAGAGGTGCAAACTTTGAAGTCTCAAGGAAAGTTCTGTGCACCAAATAGTAGGCATACTGGGATCATTCCTAAGATGTTCTTCTTAGATTAATTGTAAATCCCCTGGTTAAAATAGGATAGAAGCATAGAAGAAAACAATAGCATTATAGTCTGGCAAGACATAGACCAAAATGTTTAAAATGATTATCTTCAGGTAGTAGATGTCTTCATGATTCTTATACCTTACTTGTAGTTATCATGAATTATTTTTGAAATAAGAAAAAAAAATGTATTAATCCAAATTGCTATTAAGGGGGAGGAGCATTTGCAAGTCCTTAAACCTGAAGCAGGTCATGCCTGACAGACAGCAGGACCACTAAATTTTTAAGAGCTGAGGGAGAGGTGAAAACGATAGAAATCCAGGAGAAGAAAGATAGGACCTCCTAAAGATTCTTCAGTGTGAGTGGCTGTGACTACATGTCAGCCCAGGGAGATTGTGTGAACCCTAGTCCATGTGGAGAATCTTCTGCCTGTTTTGGTATGGTCTGTAGAAATACATTTTTACACGGCAGTGGGTAGGGGGAAAGGAAGTTCTATTGAGAAATATTCGTATACCATGTAATTCACACATTTAAAGGGTATGATTCAGTGGTTTTTAATATATTCACACAAATTGTACAATCATTACTATGATCAGTTTTAGTACCTTTTCATCAACCTAAAAATAAAGACTATACTTTTTTAGAACCACACTATTCCTTAGTTCTGGGCAATTACTAATCAGTTTTCTGTCTCTATGGATTTGCTTATACATTCGCCTGGACATTTCAGATACACAGAACTATGTAATATATAGTTTTTGTCAGGTTCCTTTCTCTTAGCATAATGTTTTCAAAGCCCATCCATGTTGTAGTATGTATCAGTATATTATTCCTTTCTTTGTTTTTTTGTTTTTTGTACCAGAGATTGAACCCAGAGGTACTTAACCACTGAGCCACATCCCCAATCCTTTTTAAATTTTTAAAATTTTAAATTTTGAGATAGGTTCTCGCTAAGTTGTTTAGGGCCTTGTTAAATTGCTAAGAGTGGGAGCTGGAGTGGTGGCTCAGTGGTTATGGCGCTTGCCTGGCATTTGCAGGGACTTGAGCTCAAACCCCAGCATCACGTACACAACTAAGTGTTAGAGCAATGAAAACCAGAAGAAAAACTAAATAAAGTTGTTTCTCTCTCTCTCTCTCTCTCACTGTCCCTCTCTCTTAAAAAAAATTGCCAAAGGTGGCTTTGAACTTGAGATTCCTGCCTCAGCCTCTCTAGTCACTGGGATTACAAGCATGTGCCACCACACCTGGCTATTTTATTCCTTTCTGTTGCCAAATAATATTTCATTGTATTGATACACAAATTTCATCTGTCCATTCATCTGTTGATAGCTACTTAGGTTGTTTCTACGTTTTGGCTCTTATGAGTTACGTTTCTCTGAGTATTTGTGTACAAAATTTTGTAAGGACCTCTGTTTTCGTTTCTCTCGGGTGTGTATACACATGGGAGTGGGAATGCTTAGTCATGTATCTGTGTATTTGAATTTTGAGGCACTGCCACTGTTTTGCAAAGCAGCTGCACACATCTCCACATCTTTGCCAACACTTGCTATTATGTGTCTTCTTGTTCTAGCCGTCCAGTGATTGGTTTTGATGAGCATTTCCCTGAGGACTAATGATGTGGAACATCTCTTCATGTTCTTATTGGCCATTCCTGTCTTCTTTGGAGAATTAGCTATTCAGATCCTTTACCCATTTTTTAAAACCTTTTTTTTTTACTATGGTAAAATAGACATAACATAAATCTTGCCATCTTCATCATTTTCAAATGGCATTAAGTATAGGTACATTGTTATGCAATCGTCACCACAACCCATCTCCTGAACTCTTTTCATTTTTAAAAACTGAAACTCTGTGCCCATTAAACAATTACTCACCATCCCCCCCAGCCCTTGGCACCCTTCCGCTTCCTTTCTCTATGAATTTGACAACCCTAGATGATTCATATCAGTGGAACCATATGGTATTTGTCTTTTTGGGGCTGGGTTATTTCACTTAACCTAATGTCCTCAAAGTCCATCCATGCCGTAGCATGCCACCGAATTTCCTACTTTTTATTTATTTTTTTTAATTTATTTTTAGAGGGACAGAGCAGGAGAGAGAGAGAAAGAGAATCAGTTTTATTTATTTTTTCGTCTCTCCTTAGTGTGCATGTGGTGCTGGGGTTTGAACCCAGGTCCTTGCATATGCCAGATAAGTGCTCCCACCACTGAGCCACTTCTCCAGCCCAATTTCACACTGATACTCCAGTATATATATATGTCATATTTTGTTTACCCGCTCAGTTGTTAATGGACATTGTGTTGCTTCCACTTGTGCACTACTGTGAACATCGGTATACAAATACTTTTCGGCCACAGATTTAGTTCTTTTGGGTATGAGTCAAGAAGTTGAATTTGTTGAGTCACATGATAATTTTATTTTTAATTTTTTGAGGAATTTCATACTGTTTTCCATTGTAACTGCACCACTTTCCATTCTGACTAGCAGTGAACAGGGGTTCCAATTTTCCCACATCTTCACAAAAGCTTATTATTTTCTGAGTTTTTTTTAAACTAACCATCCTAATAGGTGTGAAGTGTCTCATTATAGTTTTGATTTATATTTCTCTAATGATTAGTGACATCAAGCATCTTTTCATATGTTTGTTGACCATTTGTATATCTTCTTTAGAGAAATGTCCTATAAAGTCTTTCCAAAAAGAAATTAACTCCATTTTAAAACCAGGTTGGTTTGTATTGTTGTGCTATTGTTGAGTTATATAAATTCTTTATATATTATAGATACAAGTCTTTAATCAAATGTATTATTTGCAAATATTTCCCACCACTCAATGTGTTTCTTTTGCCTTTTTTTTTTTTTTTTTTTTAGGAGAGGGACAGTGAGAAAGAGAGAAAGAGAATCAATTTTATTTAATTTTTCATGTGTCTTTCTTTGCTCCAAGACTTTGTTGTGTACGTGGTGCTGAGGTTTGAACTCTGGTCCTTAAGCATGCCAGGCAAGTGCTGTAACCGCTGAGCCACCACTCCAGCCCCTCTTTTTACTTTTCTTTATCAGTGAAAGGGAGAAAACCCAGGACCTTGTATATGCAAGGCAAACACTCTACCACTAAGCTACATCCCAGACCTCCTTTTCACTTTTTAATGGTGTGATTTGAAAGACAAGTTTCTAATTTTGATGAAGTCCAATTCATCTATTTGTTTTTGTCATTGTTGTTGTTCATGCTTTTGCTGTTATATCCAAGAAATTATTATCTAAGTCAGTGTTGCAAAGATATATGCTTAGGGTTTTTTCCTAAGAGTTTTATAATTTTAATTCATATATTTAAATGTTTGACCCATTTTGAGTTAAGTTTTGTATTTTTAAGTTAATTTTTGCATGTGGGTATCCAGTCGGTCTAGAATCATTTGTTAAACAAACCATTCTTTCACCATTAAATTATTTTGGCACCCTGTTGAAAATCAACTGACTAGAAATGTAAGGGTTTATTCTTGATTCTCAATTCAGTTGTATTGTTCTAGAGATCTGTTCGTATTCCATTACCCATTGTCTTAGTTATTGGGGCTTTAGAATGTGTTTTGAAATTGTGAAGTATGAGTTGTCCAATTTTTTCTACTTTTTCAAGATAGTTTTGACTCATCTGAGTAACTTATTAAGGATTTTAAGATCAGTTTCTCAATTTCTGCAAAGAAGTCAGTTGGAATTTTGATCGGGATTTTGTTAAATCTATAGATTAATTTGGAAAATATTACCATCTGAACAGTATTGAATCTTCGGATTCATAAACAAAGGATGTCTTTCCATTTATTTAGACTTTCTTTTAATTTCTTTTGGCAGCATATTGTGTAGTTTTCAGAGTTTGAGTTTTGTACTTCATTTGTTAAATTTATTCCTAGATATATTATTTTTATACTATTGTAAATGAGATTATTTTCTTATCATGTGTGTTTTATCTTGTATCCTGCAATCTTATATATATTTAGAAAGAGGAGACACTGAGAAAGAAAGACAGAGAGAATCAATATTTATTTCGTTTTTCACGTGGCTTTCGTTGCTCTGAGACTTCATTGTGTACGAGGTGCTGGGGTTTGAACTCATGTACTTGCGCATGCCAGGCAAGCACCATAACCGCTGAGTCACCGCTCCAGCCCTATCCTGCAATCTTGATGAACTCATTTATTAATTCTAGTTTTCCTGGTGGATTCCTTAAGTTTTTCTATATACAAGATTCAGTCATCTGTGAATAATTAATAGAGATAATTTTACTTCTTCCTTTCTGATAGGAACACCTTTTGTTTAATTTCCTTGCCGGCACATTTTGAATGGTTGAAAAAGAACAATATTTATGACATGTAAAAATGTTATGCAATTAAAAATTCAGGGTCTATAACGCTTAATTGGATGCATGCCCCTTTGTTTGCATATTGTTTGCACTACAATAGCAGAGTGGAGTAGTTATGATGATGACCATATATGATGCTCTCATCGCTGCCCTGCACTGCAGATCCCATGACAAAGTTGTAATGTGGCAATGCTCTAAATGATATGCACATCTAATGATACGCACATTTAATGATATGTGTATCACTTTACTGTGGCATTTTGTTTTCTTTTCTTTTTTATTACTAGTGCATCCTCATGCCAAAACAAGCAAAGAAAAGTGGATTTTGAATGTCATGCTTTGAAGATACAATGAATTGTAGATTATCTTGTTATTGCATTAGATGAGAAATAAGTACATTTATTAGGTGACATTATAGCAGTATATATCAACACTTATCAAAGGCAAAAATCTCAATTTGCAGGAAGCAATGGTCAGCAACATCAGAAAATTTTAAGTTGAATATCTCATTATAGCAGGATTTCTTCACAAAAATAAAAAACAAAATCAGACTCCAGAAAAAGTAAGTTTCCAAGAAGCTCATTTGCTAGCAAAGCAAAGAAACGGTTTAGAAATGGGGAGTTGATTAAATCATGTTTGATTGCAGCGGTTGAAGAATGTGTCCAGAAAAAATAAACTCACTCAATATTATTAGCCTTTCAACAAGAATGGATGTTCAGAGAGCTGAGGATATTAAGAGCAACATAAATAGTAAATTTAAAGACAAGACAAATGATTTCAAGTGGTTTTTCTTGGCTCTGGATGAGTCAACAGATGTTAACAATATTGGTCAGTTGTTTGTTTATTCGAGAAAGCAATGCCAAATTGAAATGACTGAAGAGTTAGACGTTAAGGGTAGTCTATCTAGAGCAACAGGTAAGAGAGGCTGAGAAAATAGTCAGTGCGTGCTGACGTGGAGTCGACTGAGATATGTCATGACTTATGACGACAAAAATATGTTTAGAGCGGAAAAAAGATTTAACTGGCCAAATCTATAAAATGCAAGCTGTTTAAAGCCTATGGTTATTCATCTCATGCACTTTGAGAAATGTATTTTAGTGTATCATGGGTTATTGAAACAGTAGTGTCAACAGTGAATTCATTCACTCTTGGGAACTTAGTCATTGATGGTTCTGTGAATTTTTGTCAGAAAGAAGAGCTGTAGATATTGCACCTCCACATACCATTTTGATGACTTAATTTTAGTAAAATTTTATTGTTTTTTTTAACTCAGAATTGAGATAAAAATCTTTCTGAATGAGAAAAACTGCTGTTGACCACTATTACCAAACAGAGTGGCTTTAGAAATTAGTTTTTGGTGCACACTTGATATTTCTTCTTTTTTTTTTTTAAGACAAGGAGAGAGAGAGAGAGAGAGAGAGAGAGAATGAATCAATTTTATTTTTTCATCTAGCCTTTGTGTATGTGGTGCTAGGGTTTGAACCAGGTCATCACGCATGCCAGGAAAGGGTTCCAACGGCTGAGCCGCTACTCCAGTCCCACTTGACATTTCCTTTTTTTTTTTTTTATTCGTTAAAACCGGTCTTCCAATTAGGCGGGCTTCACCATCAAACAATCAAGAACAAAAGTATAATACAGAATAAGCCAAGGCTGGTGCCATTCCATGGTTTCCACCCTTGGGTTTCCCATGGTTTCATGTTTCCCCCTACTTAAACCCCAAGGTAGTTGAACTTCTCATGGAAGTTGGAGGTTCCCCTCTGATTAGATTCCCCTGTACTACCTCCCTCCAGTCTCCTTGATATCCTTCCTATTCCCTTCCCCCCTCCCTGCCCTCCTCCCTACGTCCCCCAGCATCCTAGGAAAGGTGCCTCAGGATCATGTAAAAATACATACATGTTGAGATAATTGTTAGGTTAGCTATCTATCATGCTGTTTCCGATTGTATTCTAGCTTCCACAAATGAGAGAAAACATTTGGCCCTTGAGTCTCTGAGATTAGGATACTTCACTTAGCATAATTTTTTTGATCTATATCCATTTGGCTGCAAATGCCATAATATCATTTTCTCTGATAGCTGAGTAGTATTCCATCGTATATATGTACCAAAGTTTTTGAATCCACTCACCCACTTGATATTTCTTAATGAATTAAAACTTCAAGTCCTAAGGTAAAGCAATGCTTGTTTGTGGAATCTACTTTATGGTTAAATAGATTTTTTTCTACAACCAACATTGTTTGAATCTCAAGTAATGATGAGTTGCCGTATGTACTTACTGGGCTACAAGATGTGGAAATAATAAACAAGACCTACATTTTCACACAAATATGCAGTGGTTATATTTTCTGAGCTTCAGCTATAGTGCTAGCAGTTGTTTCTTCCAATATTGATGCAAGTGCAAATGAAATTCCATATTTCAAAATTTATTTAGCTGTGCATTTGAGGAGCTTCCACCTAATCTTCATCACATTAATTTGTAATGTGATGACAAGCTGAAAAGGAAATATTAAAAAAATGAATCAAATAGACTTCTATAAATATTGCCCAAAGGATGGAACCACCTTACGACCCAGCCATCCCACTCCTGGGAATTTTCCCAAAAGATTTAGAATCAGCGTATTATAGTGATGTGGCTTCATCAATGTTTATAGCAGCTCAATTTACTATAGCTAGATTATGGAACCAACCCAGATGCCCCTCACTTGATGAGTGGATACAAAAGCTTTGGTTCATATATACTATGGAA
>PVKS010003869.1:0-20112 GCA_004027875.1 Aplodontia rufa
AAAAAAAAAAAAGAAAAAATAAAAAAAGCTGGTGATATAGCTCAGTGGTACAACACCCATGGGTTCAAGCTCCAGTACTGCAAAATAAATAATTTAATTAAAAATTTAAAAATAAGATGGCCTGATGGATAAATAGACAGAATGATGTGATAAACTGCAAACTTGCCAACAATTCTAGAATACAGTTAGCAGGTACATGGGTGATTTCTATACAATTCTTTTAACTTTTCTTGTATTTGAATATTTTCCTAAAATTGGAAAAAAAGATTTTAGATAGTACATTCATTTATTAAAAATACATGTGTCTTTGTAGACATTTGTAACAAATACTATATTTTATTCTACAGTGGACAATTAACATGAGTATGAATACAGTTTTGTTTTATGTACAAATATATTTATAAAGTCATGCACATATTTCTATGTGTTCCATCAATTAATTAATTTACATTTTTCTATAACATGTAAATGCTTCTCAAACAAGGCCAGTTTTGCTGAGGAGGTCAAACAAGTTCTCAGACTAGCATGAATATCCTAAGAAACATCTGCAAACCTCCTACCAGGGCTGATCTAAACTTATTTAAACTTATTTATTTAACTTTAAAATAAAACTAATAGGAAACAAAAATTTTTAAAAAAATCAATAAAACAGTGTCTATAACAACAACAGATAAGATTCAGAGCCAATAAAGTAACTAATAATGTGACAACCATTTTCTATTTATATTGTGTAAAACTCTAAACAAAATCCTGGCTTACTCTATAATTTCAAGAAGTTTTCTTTTTCTTCCACCCATTTGTAATTCCTTTAAAAAAACAATAAATCAGCTTCTTCTAGTTTGCTGACAGAGAAAATAATGATTGTGATTACTGAAACTTAAGTTATATATTAATCATTCTATGAGCTTTTATGAAAAAATAGGGAAAGGGAGAAATATAAATAGCCACCAAAAGTCATCAAAACAAAAAAGTCTAACAAACAGCATTAAGACATGAGACATCAATCTCAAAAGTTTTGGTAATTACTTTTGACAAGTCAGTAGTTAAAATATTCATTGAAATTAAAATATTATGAATCAAAGTCAATAAGTAATATTCTAATTTGTTCACTTAGCATAAAGTCTATTAAAGGAATAATTGAATTAATTTAAAAGGTAACTGTCTAATCCTATCTTATACCACACCAGGACAAGAACAATTGCTTTTGATTTTCTTATTTATTTCAAATTCTATCATAAGTATTTTTTTCCTGTCATTTTGGTCAAGGAATGGGCAAATCTTTACTAACCACCTAATTCCTGGCACTGACTTCAAAGTATCTTGATAGCTATCATCAATTTCAGAAAGGAAGTCTACTCTTCTCCCATATTATTAAACTGTGTAAACTGACAAGGGATGTACAAGAGGAGGCAGTTCTTTTTGTGAAGCTTGTAACATTTCCATGAGAAAAGGTCAAACTATACAATGTTCAGTTTTTGTATGCTCTGAGCATTAGGCTTAGCTATACACGTTTTAAATTGATCACCCTAGTTATAATTAAGATAGAAACTGAAAGTTGCACAAAGATAAAACAAGTCATCATCTCATACCTATTAGCCATAAATCTACTAATTATAGTAACACTTTTTCACTTTATAACCAGACACATTTCGTAAAATGCACAGTGTAAAGATAATACACTAGTTGGCAAACCATGTATGCTCAGCTGTCTACCTGTTTGGGGAATTAAGTTTTACTGGAACAAGCCGTATCTTTTCTTTACATATATGGCTATGTTCATGCTATCACACAGAGTTGAATACTTTTAATGGAACGTGATGGCAAAGCCTAAAAGATGTACTAACTCCTTAGGGGAAAAATTCTGCAACTGACAGCTGTTAAGTACTATGTCTGTGCTATATACTTTATATGCACGATCTAAAAATCTTATCACTAACTATCTTAAATACACATCATCTCTAAGTTAGAAATAAAGCAAACTCAAGTTCTAGACTATCAATAATATAAGCATTGCCTGGGAATCTATTAAGCACACAGATTTCTAAGCTTATCTATAGACATTTCTGTTCAGTTTGTTTTGGATGGGGCCCAGAAATCTACATTTTTGCCAAGTTCCCCAAGAGATTCTGAAGCAAATAGTCAAAAATCAAATCTAAGGGGGCTGGAGTGGTGGCTCGGCAGTTACGGTGCTTTCCCAGTATGCGCTACTACACGGGTTCAAACGCCAGCACCCACGTACAGCTAAGTGTCAGAGCAACGAAAGCCATATGAAAAACTAAATTAAAAAAAAATTTGATTCTCTCACTGTCCCTCTCTCTTAAAAAAATACAATAAAATCTAAGCTTTATGAAAGGATAAAATGATTTGTCTACATAGCATTTACTTCTCTAAGTGACTGAAATATGCTTTTTCCAAAATCTGTAACTTCTCTTTTTTGTAACTAAGCTCGTATCCATCTGTTTATAAGAGTAAAGAGATTTTATAGTTAAAACACACAAAATCTAAACTATTATGGTTTAAAAACACATATGCAGAGCCATGTATGGTGGTGTATGCCTATAATCCCGGTGACAAGGGAGACTGAAGCAGAAGGATCACAAGTTCCAGTCCATCCTCAACAACTTAGGGAGACCCTATCTCAGAGTAAAATAAAAAGGGCTGAGGGTATAGGTCAGTGATGTAGCACATCTGGGTTTAATCCACAGTACTGCAAAAAAATGAAAATAAAATATGGGTACAGACACGGATATTGATATGGGGAGTTTTCAAGATGGTTATTTATAAATTTTTAAAGTCTGCCTAAAATTTGTACTTCTGAGAAAAATTGTCTCAAGCATAACAGAAATTCTGAACTTGATGATGTCAAGGCCAGTCCCTTGACTTTCATCTTTTGATTTTTGGGGGACTGGTGGTGCTGGGGCTCAAACTCAGTGCCTTAGCCATCCTAGAGTTAGCTAGGCAAGTGCTTTACCACTGAGCTTCACCCCACGCTCTCATCTATTACTTTCATCTATTTGTATCTTACATGGGAAGAGAGGGGGATAAAATAGTAAGGCCCTGAACTTAAATTAGAAAATAACTTATGGACCACAAATCAAACTTGTTTCTGAATCTAACATAGTTTAATTAATTATTCTATGTGGAAATTATCTCAATCTCAAAGGATTCAACTTGGCCCATATGTTAACCAGTTAAAAAGGTAATAAATACCTTTGCAGTCCACATCTGTAGTTTTAATTAATCTTTCTGAGACTGTTGCCATAAGTATCAATACAATGCTATAGTCACGTATACGAAATTTTTGGTACAATAAACTTACTAAAGTTATAGAATATGAGGCATATCTTCTACTTCTAACTAAAGACTCAAATAAATCATAAGGTTATAACACCTCAAAATCAGATCCGAATTTGAGGTATCAAAAACTAGAAAATAAAATTCTTGTCATACTTTGAGATTTTGCCTGAATCTTCTAATCATATTTTCTTCCTTAAAATCCATTATGTCGCATTGTCCAATACATAGGACAGCTGTAAAAACTTAAATTGAGCTAGGTGTGCACACCTCTAATCCTAGCAGTGCAGGAGGACTGAAAGTTCAAAGCCAGCCTCGGCAACTTAGCAAGGCCCTAAGCAACTTTGAAAGACCCTGTCTCAATATAAAAATAAAAGTAAAAAGAGCTGGGGATATGGCTCAGTGATTAAACACTGCTGGGCTTCTATTCCTGATACTAAAACAAAAATTAAACCACTTAAAGTAAGCAATTCTGTAGGTATCCTACAGAAGAGTTTATAGGATTGTTTAATGTCCTATATATAGGATGATGGGACATAGTGGATTAATGCTTATGTATAAATCACATAAGAACTATTTTTCAAATGGATGCTACAAGGTCTAAATTACCTTCCAGACATAAAACTGGTAAGGGGGGCGGGGGGTGACATAACCACAAACATAACCACAAAAAAGAAACAAAGAGTACCAACATGGACTTCTGAAAAAGGGTGAGCTCTAAAAATATGTATTAAAATAGTTACATTTGTGGAGTTGTAAATTTGTTGTTTTGTATAGGAAAGAAAAGTCAAGACACAAAATTATGATTCCGTTAACACTTGATTAAAAAAAAAAAAAAAAGATAACTTTGGCCTCTTAAAACCAAGTCGAAGCATGAAGATTTTATTTGAAAATACAGGAACCTTCCACATAACTGAGCAATAGTTTATACACAGGCAAGTATTTAAATGAAAATTAAAATATCTAAGGCAAAGTAATATGATTTTTTTGGTCCCTTATTTTTCGGTTTTATGAACAAGTTTGTTCTATGAAATGAATATGCAAAAGAAACTCATAAAAACAAAAATATGAAAGGTGAAAATTATATTCCGAAGGAAATAACAGATTCTCTTTGATTAACTTGCAGTTAAAAATAAAGCTGAGTGTCCACTTCAAATGTAAGATGAAGTCCCTCTCTTGAAATTCTGTTATATAAAACGTGTTATTAGGTCTTGAACTGAACTTAAAAGCTAATACATTGCTTTAATGCATAACTAATGCTCTTTTCTCACAAATGCAATTGAGATTTGGTTGCTAATATACAATGTAGTACATAAAAACTATGATAATTATATAATAAGAAGACAATAATTCATTAAAGGACACCTGTCATGTACCAAATGTTTTAGGATGCAGTTTAAAATAAAAATAATAACATAAAAATTTCATGATGTTTCAAGATAATGATGTAGGCTCATTGTATTTTTAAAAGATACAATCTCTAATCCATATTAAAATATTAAACATAATGTAAACATGTTTCTGAAAATATATGCTAGGATTACCACCTTTGACAGTGTTTCTATTGGTTGGTTTTCATGGTAAAGCTACCTATAAATATTAACAACCTTATATAGAAAAGTCTAAACTTCTAATATTATGTATAAGGGTCATAAATAGTAATTTAATATGATTATGACCATGTTAACGAGAATTCTTTAGCTTTAGTAGATTTGCAACAGCACATGTTAATTCAAAATATGGTCTTCCAACTATAAAGAATATCTTCAAAAGTCACTTTCCTATGAAACTCAACAGCTTCATCTTTTCAATATACTTTTAATTAATACTAATCCTCAACCAAAATTGGATTCTTAAGTTTCAATTTAATATTTGAAGGGTCTCTATCATTTAGCAACCAAACCTCAATCCACTTTACCCAATGATATAATACAATCAAGTGTTTCTTAGATACGAAAACAGAGAGAATTTGAATACAGCAAGATATGAACACTCACAAAAAACATTCCACCAAAAAGTATCAATGTCTACCTCAAAAATGTTAAAAGCTATTAACAAAGCTTCTTGATTATTAATTTAGTAGATACAAATCTGAGCAAATAAAATTAACATTTCATCCATCCCTGGGTTCTATCCTTAACATCAAAATGTCTAACAAATCAGCATAAGAAACAAGTAGCAGAAAACCTAGAAACACACTTCTTTCTAATACTGTTGTCTTTCCCAATACTGTGGGAATTTTTCTGCAAATACAAAAATAAAGCAATGCAATGTCAATTTGCTGATTTTCTATAACCCCCATTTTAAGTAGGTATACTTTAAAATCATGAAAACCCAAATAGGCTTTAGAACAATACATGAAAACAGTATTTCATCATTTTACACTTTAAAATTCAACAGGAACCACAAACTATTTCTAACAAAACCATTTTTAAAAACATATTTTATATAGTCATGTAGAGTATAATTCTAATTTATCAGCTACCATGACTTTATAACCTTAAAAAATTCTCTAAAGGCTTTGTGGATGGTTTTTTAATCCTTATGTTTGAATTGAATTTATTTTTCTTACTACAAAGATCAAAGGACCATTAAGAACATAGAAGTAGTCAACTTTACTTACTGCTAATGTCAAATACCTACCTTGTTTCTCATTGTAGATTATATTCTTACACAATAGGTCATTATGGCAAAGCACAACAGGAGAGCCCAGGTTGGAAAGAATTTCCTTCATCCAAGTCATCTCTTCCTGAAGAATCTGAGAGCTTGGGATATCACTTAGGAACCTTTTAGTTTTAAAAGAAGAGTTATATCTTGTTTATCTTAATGACTTTTTTTTCAAGCTGAAGAATTAAAATCTGTTTTAGAAAAATAATTTCCAATTAATTAGACATGCTCTTGAATTAATATAATAGATCCTTGTATTCCAAAAATTGAAATACAGAAATCCTTTATAATGAAATGAACTAAATATGAGTAAAAAGAAACAAAGCAACAGTTAAAATGTAGGGCAGAGGTAGGCAAGGTGGGGCACATCTGTAATTCCAGCTACTCAGGAGGCTGAATTGGGAGGTTCCCAAGCTCCAAGCCAACCTCAGGAACTTAACAAGACTCTGTCACAAAATAAAATAAATAAAAAGGGCCAGGAATGCAGCTCAGTGGTAAAACATCCCCTTGGTTCAATTCCTAGTACCTACCCAAAACCCTTTAAAAACAAAAAAACAAACCTTTAAAAGTTGGGCAGAAAAGTAAGATTTATCACTATAAAACTGGGAGAAAGTAACATAAATAGCTAATAATTAACATTTGCTAAGTACTATTTTAAATGTTTTGTATTTATCTCCATCTTATAGATGGAAAAACTAAGACAAAGAATTTAATGAAACTTTTTAAGTATATTATTTAAAGTTATAAAAACTTTAAAAATTAAAATACCTACTTCAAGTTATGAAAGGTAAATGCTATTTAAATCAGGTAAACTTCCAGAAAAATCAACAAATTACTGTCTACAGTTGATACATCAGGAAATAAAAGTACATTCACATCATCTAGTTAAGTCGACAACAAACTACTAGAAATTGCCTCAAAATAATGAGAATGGTAGGAGGCAGCACAATGACAGAAACTAGAAAGTTTGGCTTTTCCGATTACAGTCTTCAATACTAATTATCTTGCTGCATTTGTATTAATTTGATAAAAATACAATGACACAAAAATAGGCTACTTAATTCCTCAACAGTATTATCAGTCTGTTGATTTACTCTTTTCCTTCTCTTAGTATCTGCTATTTTCTTTTGATTCTTCCTCTGTAATCTCTCAAATTAATCTTTACTTTTTCATTTTACAAAATAATTTAACATTATAGAATTGTATTTTCCCCACTACTTGTTCTCAATAAACAAGTTCCAAAAGTAATCCTTCAAAATGGCATGACTATTCAAGAATCTAATTTTTTTTAAGTACAGAACTGAATAGAAATAACAGCATTCAGAGGATTATAAGATTATAAACATGCTAATTAGAATCATGTACAAACAAAAGGGAATTTTAATTGTTTATGCTCTAGTTATATATTTTCTATTGGAGCATGATGCTTTTTCCCTTTTATTTACCACAGTACACTACTTTTCCAAAGCCTCACTAACCTTACAGATTTAAAGTGTACCTTGGAGAGTCTAGAAGATATAACTCAAAACCTACATGAAGGGGGGCTGGAGCGGTGGCTCGGTGCGGAGGTTTCGGTGTGGAGGTTACGGTGCTTGCCTGGCATGCATGAGTAGGTGAGTTCAAACCGCAGCACCATGTTCACAACGAAGTGTCCGAGGAATGAAAGTTACATGAAAAACTAAATAAAAATTGCTTCTTTCTCTCTCACACTGTCCCATCTTTCTTTCTTTAAAAAAAAAACTAAAAAACAAAAAAACCCTAAAAAACCCTACATGAAGGGCTAGGGACATAGCACTGAGGCACAGCGCTCATCTATCATGCATGGGGCCCTGGGTTCCATCCTCTCCTCAGCACCATACACAAAAAAAGACCAAAATAGCCATCTTTGAATAATAATTATAATAGTATTTACTTAGCACTTATGTAGCTAGACACTGTTTTTATTAAGCACTTTATATTAACTCGATCCTCACAAAAACCCTACAAGGTTAATAAACTACTCTTATTATTTCCTTTTTATAGAAGAGGAAATGACTTAAGATAATTGTCCCAAGGTTACACAGCTTAAATGCGAACTGGCAGAATTGGGATATAGTATCACTCAATCTGGATCCAAGTCTCATTCTCTTACTGTACATAATGCTGTACTGTCTCTAGACTGCATAATCTTAAAAAATTAAGAAAATCTTGGCTCACAATCACCATTTACTTCTCTCTTGTTTTTCTCCCCAGGGTACTCTACTACTGAGCTACTTCCCCAGCCCATTTTATTTTTCATTTAGAGACAGTGTCTCCCTAAATTGTCCAGGCTGGTCTTGAACTTGTGACCCTCCTGTACCAGCCTCCCAAATAACTAGAACTACAGGCACGTGCCATCATGCCTGGTTACCTTATTATTTGTAAATGGCTTCCCCCAAAATCTTTCAATAAAATGGCTATTTCAAAAGGGAATTCTCTATTTTTATGCTATCGTTTCCAAAATATCCAATACACTAGACATATTTCCAGAAGTTTGCCTATTCTAGCTTGAGGAGTATAATATCCCCATCAAATTCCAACTTTTACAAACCACTTGCAAATACAAATACATACAGCGCTGTCCCTTAGTATCTGCAGGGGATTAGTTCCAGGATACCAAAATTTACAGATGCTCAAGTCCCTTACCTACACACATCCTCTCCTATGTTTTATATCTCTAAATAACTAAAAATACTTAATGTGAGATAAATGATAAGTAGTTACTACACTGTATTGTGGAGGGAATAATGACCAAAATATATACGTGTTCAGTACATAGGTAATTTTTATTTCAAGTTATTTTTGATATGCAGTTGGTTCAATCTGTGGATTAGAAACTGTGGAATCAGAGGGCCAACCATGCAGAGTAAATCAAATTAAACTTTGAAATAATCAAATTAAAGGACAATTTTTCCCTAAGGAATTATAAAAAGAAACAGAAAAATCCATAGGTCTGCTTGCCTCTACTATTCTTAAAAAAAAAAAAAAAAAAAAAAAAAAAGACTTCCTAAATACAAAGATTCAGCCTTCGTAAGTTTTAGATATAAAGAATGAAATAAAAATTTCCAATTTATATCAGTAATAACCATGATTCATATAATTTAGATTCATATAGATTCCAAATACTTATCTATGAATTTTTTTATATAAAAATGATAGAAATACTGTACTCAGTTGGAACTTGAAAAGTCATTCTTACAAGAGCTAGGTAAGACTCCAATAAGTAAATTTTAAATTTCATTATATGGCATTTATGGCACTTAGTCACAGTAAACTAAGACAACTTGCACATTCCAGTATTATTATACTATCCCAAAGTAGTTGATCTTTTATCAACTTTGAACAAAAAGAATTTTGTTTTACAAGTCTCTATGGCAAATTCATAGTAAGCAAAAATGTATGTATTCATAATGATCATTATATAATTATTTCCAAATATACTCTATATTTTTCTCTTGTCCCATCTATGCATCTTCAAGGGGAGAGGTAGTTATATCTACAGTGTCATCTGAAAGTCAATGAATCAAGCTTTTTCTACTTTAATGAAGAGATAAAATCAGATTTTAGTACATAGAAACATGGTAGTTACCACTGAGTCCCTATTTTAAAGCAAAGCAATGAAAAATCAAAAACTTTAAATGTAGAAGTAGTTTTACCTTTTATTAATGTCTTCATCTGCAAATCCTGTGGGAATGAGAGAGAAGTATTTTCCCATCTTGAGCCACAGATTAGATTTGGGGATCCAGCCATTGTGTGCATGGATAGCATGGATTTTAGCAAGCTGACGTGCTATCAGCCTGTTTAAAACAAAACAGCATAAAAAGAAAAAATTAAGCATCATAAACTTTATCTTTACTGACAAAGGTTTTTCACTTAACTTTCATTCAGGCTTCTCAAATGTCTCCTAGGCATTTCTGTGCATTTTCTTGTAAAATCCAGTTGTAGCAGACACATCCTGCTAAGTCAGACCTTCGATATCTGCCATTGATCATGTTTCTTATCCATCATTGCCTAGGTCATGTCTGATTACCCTGGACTATCTTAAGTAAGAACTGTGTTAGGCTGGTTTAGTCAGAGTACCCCTTACTCCTGATGTGACCTCTTAGCAATTTTTGATCCACTGACCTCCCCCATCTTGATCACTGGTTATGAATTTCCACTAGCTCATCCTGTGTTTGAAGTTCAGCCCAATGTTTTTTTCCCTACTGCAAAATCCCACACCTGTGGTCCCTATACTACCATGATGGTCCTAAATTAAGTCAGCTTTATCATGCACAGCAAGTATCACTCAATAAATTATTTTAAGTTATGGTGCCATAACTCAAATAGAATCAGATTTATCTTTTGATCTCTCATGCAGGACCCTAATGCTTTGAAGCATTTGTCTTCGCTTCTGACCAATTGATGAGCGATCCACTGATGAGTCAGAATCCTAAACCACTGCTCTAGACAAATAAATATCCACTGAAGCTGGCAAGGAGAGATTTTGACTATTAGGATTTTGGATACATCCTGTGAAACTAGGCTCAAATCCCATGCTTCTTTTGAAAGGTACCACCTGAGCTGGAAGATTCTTCTTCCTGGGTCTCCTTCCCAACTGGAGATTATTCCCTGACATCCTAGGCAATAAGTTCTTCCTGGCTATGAGGCCACTCCACTCTGGATACGGGATCCTGCTTCTTCCATAGGAACACCTCTGTCATTTTATACCCCTCTTCTTGAACCCTTACTAACGATAAGCTCCATCAACTCTGTCTACCTACTTCTTATTTGCATGATATTGCTGAGCAACTTCATGTTCCCTGCAGAAATTCTGATTTAGATGGTCTAGGGTACAGCCAGGGCATCAAACCCAAGATATTTACAAGCTTCCCAGATGACTTTAATATACAAAAACACTTGAAAACCATTCAACTAAGCCATACAAGGAATCTACCATTATAGCAATCCTTCACTAATTTGTAATTAAATAGTAGTTTTATAAGATTTGTATACTATCATGAGTACTATTGTTCTAATCTACCTAGTTTCTAGTAACAAGAGTCCTGACTTTCCTTAGTCGTTCCCATCTCCCTCACTTTTGTTTTCAGTGCATATGGTTCCTATGGAGCAGACCTCTATCCTAACTGTATCCCGTTTGCACCAATAAACTTAGGAGTAAACACATGATCAAGACTTCCCCAGATCATTTCATCATACAGGCCATAGTAACTGGTTTATACTACCCAAACTAAGCCAGAGACTTGATTCTACATTCATTAATACTATGAATTTTGGTTGAGGCTACTAGAGGACTGTTTTATCCCCAGGTGTGTCTAAACTGGCTAGAGATGTCTGCTGATTATTATTAGGGTCACATTTTAAGAAAGTTTAATCAGAAAATAAAGCTAATTATGTTGACCATGTTCCAATGACATTGTTAAGAGACCCTGGATTCAGTCATGCTCAGACTCAATATTCTCTATTATTATTACTATTATGATTTTAGATATTAGGTGTCCCCAAAAAGCTAATGTGTGAGACAAGTTGAGAGGTAAAATGACTGGGTCATGAGAATTTCAGCCTACTCACTGCATTGATCCCTTGATAGGGATTTTAACTGGGTGGTAACTATGGATGGGATATCATAGGAAGGATTTTAACTGGGTAGGAACAATAGGCAGGGTGTGGCTGAAGGCAGTGGTCATTGGGGGCATGCCTTGGGGTATACATTTTCTTCTTGGTGAGAGAAGAAGTGCTTCCTCCTCATGTACTGAGCAGCCTTCCTCCACCACTCTCTTCTGCAATGATGTTATGCTCACCTCAGGCCCAGAGTAATAGATTTGGTTGTCTATGGACAAAGACCTCTGAAACCATGAGCCCCAAATAAAAATTTCCTCCTCTAAAATTGTTCTTATCAGGTCTTTTGGTCACAGGAGTGAAAAAGGTGACTAAAACATGTACCAATAAATTCCTTTTCCTTTAATTTAGTTTGAAATTTCAAATATCATGATCAAGTAAAAGTACAGGACTCATCCTCAATAGGATTATGTTATTATCAAAATGTTAAAATCTTTAATTTTTTATGCACATGTATACCTTTGGGTCACACCTCTTTTAAAAAATAAGTACACAAGTATTTACTCTTATGTAAATTAAATAACTATTGACCAACCCTCACCAAGACCACATATTTTCTGTATTACAAAAATAGAGAAAGAAGAGATCTATTTTTAAGTCACTTTTTCAAGAGCATAGAAAGCTATACACAAATGAATTCATGTGAAAAACGCAAATGGTGGAGCTGGAGCAGTGGCTCAGTGGTATTGCGTTTGCCTGGCATGGCTGAGGCAAACCCTAGCACCACATGCACAACAAGAAACCAGATGAAAAACAACCACACACAAAACCAGATGAAAAACTAAATAAAACTGATTCTCTCTATCTCCCTCTCTCTCTTTAAAAAAAAAAAAAAAGGCAAGTGGTGATAAAATCAAAACAAATGAAAGCACAACACATAAACACAGGCACACACTTTAAGTAGTAATAACTGGTTTTAAAACTTACAAGAGGGGAAAACAACAGGAGACTTAAAGAAGGCAACAATCTGCATTACATAAAACTCAAAGGCAATCTATATCAACAGTATATAATGCCACAGAAATGTTCACTGAACAAAAGATCCTTCTCAAAATATGATTTTAGAAAGAGTCCTTTTGCTGAGATTGAATAACTAGAGTATAATCCTATGGTAAACACTTCAAAAGGGAATAAAATAGTATGGCCACAACTTCAAGGGGTACTTAGAACTTAATGGAATCTGTTTTACATGAACAGCCACTAACTCTCAGTGCCATCACTTTTCTGGCAGAAAGCTGGCTAACTGGGGCTGAGCCAGAATTTGAACTCAAAATGTAATGCAAAAGCCAAGCCCTTTCCACTATAGAATTTACCCATAACACTGCACAAAATTAGTTGAGGTTAATATTCTGAGTCTGCCACTGTATTTGCAATCAATCTGAAGTTAAGTAAATAATTTATTTTCTCTGATTTCTCACAAGGAAAACAAAATATATGGCCTATTACAGAGTTTTGAAATTCTCCTTCAGACCTAATTTCACATGCTCCTGAATAGCAGAAAAAAATACATAAAAATCTAATTTAAAGTTTTATATTCAATGACATAAACTTCACATTCAGATTTAAAACATCCAGTAGGTTACCTCCCATTTCTCATTAATTTCCTAAGTTACAACATAAAGATTAAATAAATGCCTATAAATTATGGAATGACAGAGGCAAAATTTCCCAAATAAGTGATTTATATCAAAAATGCACCTAATACAATTACTCCTCCAAACTTCTAAAATTATAGATAGAATTAAGATTTAGTTTTATATAAAACCTTAAACATTTCTCAAATAAGGTGATCCCTAACAGAAAAAAACGAAAATATTTATGACCGTTATACCACAGCATAATATTGTAAAAATAAACATCAATGCTTAAGAACTAAGTTTAATATCTTCTATAATTAAATTATATTTCCCTATCCATAAGTGCATTATAATAAAATAATTACATAAAAGGCAAAGCTAATATTAACCAGTATTTTATTTATATAAGCAAAAATATAAAAAAATTTAAATGTTATTTAAAATGCTAGGCAATATTTTCCTAAATAATTCAAAACAAAATAGCAGCAATAATATTAGCAATTGCTAATAATAACTACATTACTATTACTATATTAATCTATTACCACATGCTATATTATTATTACATTAATCTCTAATAGTAGAGATTACTATTATTACTACTGCTCTAATACTATGACTAAGTTAGACTTCAACACACAAAGACAATGCCTTATTATTCTACTTACTCTAACACTCAGCACTTAGGAGATCTTAACATAGTATCTGATGAATCAGAATCAGTTATCCTGGTAACAAACTCAATTGCACTGCACTGAGAAACTTTATTAAGACCATAGGTTTCTTCCACTATCAGATTTACTGACAGGTGGATTAAATCCTATTTTGGGTTTTCTTTAACCTCAGGTAATAAGACTTTCTTACATTTGTATAGGAAAATTCAAGTTTTCTTATATAAAATGATCATTCATTTGAAATACTGCCCATTTCTTTTATAAGAAAGAAAGTTTCAGTCTCTTCTCAAAGTCTAGACAGAATTCAAGTCAATTTCTACAGGTTTCAGAACCATTGTTCTTTTATCTTTTATGCAGCAAAATTAAAGAAGTGTTTCAGTACTTTCAGGCTGCTAATAACAAAAACATCATAAAGCTGGGTGACTTATAAATGACAGAGAATATCTTTCTCATGGTTCTAAAAGGAAGTCCAAAATCAAGGCACTAACAGAATCCATATCTGGTAAGGGCTATTGCCACTTCACTGCTGCAGCTTTACCTGGTCAAAGGGATGAGCAAGTTTTCTCAGGCCTCTTCTATAAAGGGCACTAATGCCATTCAAGAGGACTTCACTTCCATGACTAATTACCCAAAAAAAGGCCCTGCCTCTAAATACCACTGCATTGGGAATACGGTTTCAATGAAAAAACTTCTGAGGGAAAACAAACATTCAGGCCGCAGCATAAAGGAAGGCACTTTACAATAAATAACCATATGGAAGTAACAAATATGGACACTAAGGACGTAGCTCAGTATTTAGAGCATCTGTCTAGCATATGGGAGGCTCTCAGTTCAATCCCCAGAACTGCAAAATTGTTTAATTTTTTTTTAAGAGAGGACAGTGTGAGAGAGAGTGAGAGAAAGAGAGAGGGGGAGAGAGGGAGAGAGAGAATCAATTCTTATTTAGTTTTTCATATGGCTTTCGTTACTCTGACACTTAGTTGTGTACATGGTTGCTGGGGTTTGAACCTGTGTACTCGAGCATGCCAAGCAAGCGCCATAACTGCCAAGCCATCCGTTTTTTGTAATTTTTAAACCATACATATGAGGGTATCCTGCCTCCAGGTGCTCCGCCCTGCGGAGTCTCTGCTCTTCTTCCTAAATAAATCCAACTCCTTTTACTCCTCAAAAAAAAAAAAAAAAAAAAACCATACATATGAGATTAATTACAACCATATCATCTACACATTTAAATTTAGGCCTTGGTAAGAGATTTAAAAAATTAAATGTTCTAATTCTAAGCACCGTACTCACCTAAAATTTTTTGTAAAACTGAACTAAACAAAACATCCAATTTAAGAAAGGCCTTATTACAAAAATTAAGTTTTTACTAATGAACAAAATTCAGCAAAGTTGCAGAATAGAAAATCACCATGCAAAAATCAGTTTTACCATAACAATGAACAGAGAAATTCCATTTATGGTAGCATCAAAAGGAATGAAATAGGGGCTGGAGTGCTGGCTCGGTGGTTACAGCACTTGCCTGGCATGCGCGAGTACATGGGTTCAAACCCCAGTACCCACATACACAACTGTCAGAGCAATATAAGCTACGTGAAAAATCTCAATAAAAAATTGATTCTGACTCCTCTCTGTCCTTCTCTCTTTAAAAAAAAAAAAAAAAGGAATGAAATACAAAGATTTGTACACCAAAAACAACAAAACATTGCTTTAAAAAAAAATTACACGGGGTTGGGGATTTAAGCTCAGTGGCAGAGCGCTCGCCTAGCATGCGCAAATCCGCGAGTTTGGTCCTCAGCCCTTTAAAAAAAAAAATTACATGTACATATAAATGGAAAAACATCCTATGTTTATAGATTAGAAAATAACAGTGCTAAGACATCACAACCTATCCCAAAGTGATCTACAGATTCAAAGCAATTTCTATTAAAATCCCAAAGATGACCTTTGCAGAAACAGAAAAATCAATCCTAAAATGCAAGTGAAATCTCAAGGTTCCCTGAATAGCTAAAAGTATATTGAAAAGGAAGGATAAAGTTGGAAAAAGTACAATTCCTACTTTCAAAAATTACAAATCAAAACATTATGGTACTAGCACAATAACAGGCATATAGACAAATGGAACAAAATAGAGAATGGAGAAATCCACTCACACATATCCAGTCAAATGATACTCAAATCAAGGTACCAGGACCATTCAATGGAGAAAGGACAACAAATGGTGCTGGGAAAAATAAATGTCTACATGCAAAAATGAAGAAAAAATAAATTGGATCCATTTTTTATGCCACATTTTTATATCAAAGATCAAAATATAAGACCTAAAACACAGGGAAAAACTTGACAGTGATCTTTTGGCAATGATACCTTATATAAGACGCCAAAAGCACAGGCAACAATATTAAAGTGGTAAATTGAATTACATCAAAATTAAAAACTGTGGACTGGAGCGGTGGCTCAGCAGTTCCAGCACTTGCCTGGCATGCGTGAGGATACTGGTTCAAACCTCAGCACCATATACACACAAAAGTGTTGGAGCATCTAACGCCAAATGGAAACTACATAAAATTGATTCTCTCTTTAAAAAGAAAGTAAATAAAAACTGTACAATGGACAAATTTATCAATGAACAAGCAGCCCACAGAAAAAGAGAAAATATTTGCAAATGACATATTGCCCCTGACTTTGCACAGTTCAACAATACAATCTTTCACCTTTTACACTGTATGAAAGTGATACACATTCAATCATCCCAGGATAGCGATATACCGTAGAACACTCTCATGCAGTGCTGGGCAGCAGCAGCAAGCTAGAGATCCCAGTTAATTATAAAATCACAGAAATAAACAATTGATATTCTACAATGTGCTGTGTTGCTAAGTTGTAATGTTCAGTAGGGTGGGTGCATTAAATGCATTTCCAACTAACAATATTTTAAGCTTAACGGCTTTATCAGGAATAACTAACTTGCTTTTAAGTCCAGAATAATCTGTATTTGACAAGGAATAATTACTCAGAATATATAATGAACTCCTACAACTCAACAAAAAGAAAACTGGATTATAATAGGCATTTCTCCAAAGAAGAAACAAAGGCCAATAACTATATGAACGTATGTTCAACATCAGTAATTATTAAGGAAATGAAAATCCGAAAAACACTGTGATGCTACCTCACTCTCATTAGAATGACTGTTATACACACACACAAAAAAAAAATCAGGGGCTGGAGCTCGGTGGTTATGGCGCTTGCCCAGCATGCACAAGTACACGGGTTCAAACCCCAGCACCCACATACACAACAAAGTGTCAGAGTAATGAAGGCCATGTGAAAACTCAATAAAAATTGATTCTCTCTGTCTCTCTCTGTCATTCTCTCTTTAAAAAAAAAAGAGAGAAGAAAAGAAAGAGGAAACAGAAAACAATAATTGGCAAGAATGTGGAGAAAGTGGAACACCTGTGTGCAATTAATGGGAACACAAAACAGTGCAGGTACCATGGAAACCAGTAAGATGTCTCTCAAAAAATTAAAAACAGAATGACCATATCATCGAGCAATTCTATTTCCAGTGATTTATTTAAAAGAACTAAAATAGGGCCTCAAAGATAGATTTGCACACTCCTGTTCACAGAAATGTTACTCATAAGAGTCAAAAGGGGGGGATACTCGAAGTATCCATTTATGTATGACTGAATAAACAAAATGTAGTCTATAAATATAATGGGATATTTTTAAGCCCTAAAAAGGAAGGAAAAGCTGGGATAGTGATATAACTCAGAGTGTATGCTTAGCATGCACAAGGCCCATGGTTCAATCCCCAGCACAGAAAGGAAAAGAAAGAAAGAGAAAGAAAGGAAATTCTGACACATGCTACCACATAAACTCTGAGGACATCATGCTAAGTGAAATAAGACAGCCACAAAAATACAAACACTGTATAATTCCACTTACATGAGGTACCTACAGTAGTCAAATTCATAGAGATATGAAGTAGATGATGGTTATCAGGGTCTAAAGGAAAGGGGAATAGGGACTTGTTATTTAATGGACACAGAAGTACAGATTTGCAAAATGAAAAGAATTCTGGAAATTAGCTGCACAATAATGTAATGTAACATGACTGGGCTGTCCACTTTAAAAATAGTTAAGATGGGGGCTGGAGCGGTGGCTCAGCAGTTACAGCACTTGCCCAGCATGCACAGATACATGGGTTCGAACCGCAGCACCCACATACACAACTAAGTGTCAGAGCAAAGCCATGTGAAAAACTCAATAAAAATTTATTCTCTCTCTCACACACACTGTCCTCTCTTTAAAAAAAAAAAAATGGTTAAGATAGTAAATTCCGTTACATGTATTTACCACAATTAAAATTAAAGTTTTTAAATAAAATAAAATACTCATAAAAAAGAAAACAGTTCTTTTAAAAATATGACTAGGGCACTTTATTTTCTATTAGCAAATTCTACAAACAGCTAGGCATGGAGGCACACACCTATAATCCTAGCTATTTAAAGAGGCTAATGCAGAAGGATTCCAAGATCAAGGCCAACCTGGGCAACTCCGAGATCCTATTTCAAAATAAAAAATAAAAGCAGGGCTGAGATGTATCTAAGTACCAGAGCAACTCTGGGTTCAATGCCAAATACCAGGAAGAAAATAAAAAAGGTCTACACAGCAAGTATATGTCTTAAGATGATTTCTTTTTAAATGTTTCTCCCCTCACCCCCATTACTGGGAATTGAACACAGACAGGGCTCCACATATGCTAGGCAAACACTCTAGCAATGAACTACAACCCCAGCCCTTAAATTTTCCTACTAATACAAAATATTAAAGCCACCAAGGCACAAAAAGAATTACACATCATGATCAAGTAGAGTTAACACAGATATACAAGACTAGTTCAACGTTAGGAAATCAATTGATGTAATCTATCACATTAACAGGCTAAAGAAAAAAAATAACAAGAATCTATCAAAGGCAGAAAAAGCGTTTCATAAAAACTAATACCCGTTTATCAAAAACTCTTCAGTAAACAGAAATGGAAGGAGATCTTCCTCAAGCTGATAAAGAATAAATATTAAAAAAAAAAAGCAGAGGTAGAATGAAAAAAAGTATCTACATCCTGATACTGCTGAGAAATGAAACTTTCTTACTAAGATAAGGGATAATACAAGGACATCCACCTCTCACCACTCCTTCTTTACACTATACTAGAAGTTCTAGCTAATCTAATAGGACAAAAAGCATACACTCAATGGGAAGAGATAAAATTGCCTTGGTTTGCAAATAACATGACCGTCTATGAAGAAAGTTTTTGACAGAAATCCCTGAAATAGGAATTATAGCAGGCATAGAGGTTCATACACAAAAGTCAATCACTTTTCAAGCTAAGGATGTTGCTCGGTGGTACAGTGCTTGCCTTGCAAGCACAGGGATGTAAGTTTAATCCCCAGCACCAAAAAAGAAGAAAAAAAATCACTTTCCTATCTGCAAGTAAGAAGTGGAACATGAAAATAAAATGCAATTATATTTGAGTCACAACCCCAAAATTAAAAACTTGGGTATAAATCAAACAAAATATGCATAAGATCCTTGTGAGTACTATGAAACTATGATGAAAGAAATCAAGTAACTAAATAAATGCGGATAGTCCATGTGCATTGACAAGAATCAATATTGCCAAGATGTCAGTTCATTCCAACTTGATTTGCAGATTTGAAGCAATCCAAACAAAAATGTCAGCCAATTATTTTGCACATATCAACAAAATGATCCTAAGATTTATATGGAGAGATAAAAAACCCACACAACATTGAAGGACAAGAACAAAGATGGGACCAATACTACCTGACTTCAAGACTTATTAAACAACATAGTGTGGTTATTTGCAAAAAGGTAAGCAATCAAGGGACAAAATGGACAGTCTAGAAATAGACCCACACAAATACAGTCAATTGATCTTTGACAAAGTAGCAAAGGCAATATGATGAAGAAAAGATAGTCTTCTCAATAAATGGTGCGAAACAACAATACATTCATAAGCAGAAAATGAATCAACACAGACCTTATATCCTTTACAAAAATTATCTCAAAAAGGATCTTAAAGACCTAAAAGAATTTAAAAAAAAAAAAAAGACCTAAAAGAAAATTAAAAGCTAAAAAACTCTAAGGTGAAAATACACAGAAGGAAGTTCACAAGACCTCATATTTGGCGATGATATTTTATATACATCAAAAACTCAAGACATGGGGCTCGA